>BACB01005328.1:0-84795 GCA_000338015.2 Ganoderma multipileum BCRC 37180 | reverse complement strand
GCCGGCCAGTAGCTGTAGGGCCCGCTCTTGATGACGGGAAATTGAGCGTTGGCGGAGGCGGAGTAGGTGAGCGTGTACGGGAGGACAGGCCCAGCGGAAGGGGTGGAGTTAACGACAGTGGGAGCGATGGCCAACTCGTCGAGAGTTGCGGTAACCGTGTTCCCGTGCTGTCCGGTAAAAGTGAGCTTCTGAGTTTTGGCGTCGTAAGAGATCTGGTAGATGTAGCGGGCGCCAGATTTGTTCAACTGCTTGACGAGGTTCCTCTGCATGTCCCAGCCCACGATCAGCATCTTGAAGCTATTGTCGACGCTACTGAGGGCTTGATTCAGGGCATCACCGTTAGCGGATGAGATGCGGTTAATGGTGGGGAAACATACCAGTGTATGTGTAAGGACCGAAGGATAACATTGGGTAGTGTGCGAAGTCGTCGGAGTCGTCGGTAAGACTGACGAGGTTGGAAAACTTCCAGCCATCGGGAGGGTCTGGAAACTGGTTGGCGTCGAGAGTGAGAATGCGGGGCGTAGCGTACGACATGGCTGTGAGTATTGGAATCTGTGAGATGCGGAATGGAGACCTGGGTTGAGGCCGGAACGATGGCGGGCCTTATATACAACGGACGAATGACTTTGGCCGAGCGGCGTTATGGACTAGAGCGTCATGACTTACATAGGTATGATGACAAGGGGAGCTTCCAAGGATTGGAGGCGAGCGAGGATCCAAGATTCGAGACATAACCATATCCCCAACACAGCACGGGAACAGAAAGAACAAAAGTCTTGGCCAACATCGTCAGCCCCATAGTGCCTGCGTCTGGCTTCGGTTAGGGCGGAAACCCTCCGTTCTGGCTATGATCGCGCTCGTTCATGGACACAATGTAGAGAGAGAATGTTTGTACAGTGCATCGTCCCATACTTGAAATTTGCTCTGGAATTCTGTCAAAGGAGTCCTGACGGTGGTTTAGAGGACACATACCCAAAGGCGATGGCGAGGGGTGGGCCCCTGCACCATAATCAATTGCTATCGTTTAAATTCAACGGACGTCTTTCGAGTTCCTGAAGTCGTACAGTTAGATGCACGGTGAGCAGCAGAAGAGTAATCAGCTGACCAAATGCCTCCGTGTCCTGGAGCTGCAGCGTGTTTGGAACGGCGGGAGAAGTCGAACTTGCACCGAGGATCGTCACGCATGATTTCATAGCGCCAAACGTCGGGCAGGGAATTTACCGTATAAGTCTTGGATGATGGAAGGGAAGAACAAGGGAAGACGCATTGGCACTTCAGGCATGCAGGGAATGACCATGGGGGAACAGCTTGCGCCGTGGCGCTCAGCGTCAAGGAAGAAGAGATCGCGACGATCTGGCGCAGGAAGGGGCTAACTCTGGCTTGGAGAAGGGAAGGCAAGTGGGAGATGAGTACAGGCTGTGCTAATAGCTTGAGCCGTTGGAACCGTCCCCGACTTGTCATCTCTGCGATAGCAAAAAGAAGTCTAGAAATAGCCCCGGGCCCAACGACTCGGAGGACTCGTACCCATCGAGTTTAGGTTGTGCTCAGCTAGCGGTCTCTTAGTAGTAGATCTGCTAGGGACCAGTGGGCCTGTAGCGTAGCGTCAGTGAAGCGAGCGTACGAATGAGAAGTGTGTACCAACCCTAGAGTCAGTTCATGCGAAGTGTTTTTGGTCACCCGGAGGCTGGAACTGTGGTCGGCGTGTCACCAGTCGCACAGGACATATGCCATCACGTTGCACCCGTCGCACTGGATGAGGCAGGTCGGCAACGCGGCACGGCCATGGGCGCTGGGCTCGACCGCCCACATGTCGTCCTTTGAATCCAGCTTCGTCTATCGCGCACGACGTCGATGATGAGGGGAGAGGAGTGGGTTGGGCTTGGCGCCGGCGAAGCCGGGCGGACGCGAGGCTCGAGGAGGCCCCTGGGTGGGCGGGCTCTCGAGCGCCACGGTTTGAGCCTCTCTCATCGTCGGATGCGCCGCGCAGGCCTGGACTCTTGCGAGCTGTAGTAAATTCGCTGAACAACGTGTTACATGGAGGACGTAGGCTACTACGATGAACGGGCCCGGATATGGAAGCTACTGCGTAATGGGTGGGCGGGCGGGTAAAACAACTACTAGAGTAAGTGAGAAGAGGTCGAGACGGAGCACTGTTCACGAGCTGACGGTCCTGGTGGTCGCAAACAGAGAAAATTGCGTCGGCGCTAACCGCTCAGCTGGACATTGGGAGCCGGCCTCGCAAGCTCGGCAAGCCCCGGCATTCACCAAACGCGCCGCGGTTCTCAGTGCGCCGTTCAAAACAAGTTCAAAAACGTCGTTAAGCTGCGTTGTCAAAATCCTGATCCAGAGCTAGTCTCCAATTATAATCAAATTGCAATCACACTTGGTGAACGCGCTTAATTGATCACATCAAAGTCTTCCTCGTTGAGCCAAAACGATAAAGTATTTATTTTCAAAGGTATCGCCCTGTAGGTTCCTGAGCATCCAAACTGATATCTCGCGCCTCTAGTGTCAACCCCTTCCCACCCCCTTCTAAGGCTGGTGTCCACCGGCCATGCTCCTCGTTGGGGTCATTTCAGTGCTGATTGTATACATTGCTCATCGCTTCGTTCAACGTCGCTTAAAGCGAAGATCACTCGACAACTTTCCTGGCCCTACTGCCACGTCGTTCCTAACAGGTATGTGCTGTCCCCCCCACCAGCAGGAGGACATAGGCCTACCCTTACTTACGAACCTCCCACAGGTTTACCTGTCGGAGTGCATAGTCCCTTTTCATTGCAGTACAGAGAGCAATTGCTCCTCTCATATGGTCGAGTTGTCAGATGTCCTGGCTTGCTAGGCGTCCGTATATCCCCTCTTTTCAGTGCCCAGCTATCCTCATTATCTGAATGTAGGATGTTCAGCTCGCCATATCAGACCCAGTTGCCCTTGCAACAGTGCTTGGGAATCGTCGCGACTTCGATATCCCGGAGTCACAGGCAGAGTGTGTTCTCTCTGGAAGTAGATCCTCACGTCGCATTCACGGAGAGACAATAGGAGCCACAGGGTTATATTCGGGGCGGGCTTATCCGCTGTACGAGGTACGCTTTCTGACTCGACTTTTGGAAACAAAACTCATGCATAACCGTGACCTTCGTCCACGAAACGAATCAGGTTATGAACACCAACGGCAGCGCAAGCACATCCAGCCAGCGTTCTCCACGAGATTCATACGCTCGACTGCTCCTACGCTGAATCGGGTCGCGTTAGAGGTAGAATTTCATTTCGCGCTTCCTTGTGTTTCTAGACTAACACCGAATCACATATTTTCAGCTTGTCGATGTCCTCCGAGGGAAAGCACAAGAAAATCCCGTGGAAGTCGACATATCGGATTATCTAGGACGTTATTCGCTTGAATCGATAGGCCGTGCCTCGTTGGGATACTCGTTCGGCCCCTTGGACCACCATGGGACGGATTACAGCCGTGCAATGAAGAAATTTGGGTAGGTCGTAGTTTCCTAAAGGCTCACGTGCATCTCGACTCAGAACGCATCCATAGACCGGCCATGGTCAAGCTGCATCTATGGCGCCGCTTTCTTCCATGGCTCACTAGAACGTTCCCTCCGGGTATTTTGAAGCTTGGTTCCGACTTGATCTCATGGAGAGCCTTCCGTGAGATGAAGGGCATATCCAACTCCCTTTATACGGCATCGACACTAGTCCTTGAGCAGAGGAAGTCCAGTCTCCAACAGGAGGGTGAAGATGCGCACGGCGGGGAAGGAGCGAAGGATCTCATGAGTTTTCTTCGTACGTACTTTCTGGCTGGAAATGATCTGTCGCTCACCGATTATGATTGACCCCTCAGTGAAAGAGAATAGGAGGTCTAATGACGTCGACTCCCTGTCCGACTCAGATATACTCGGCCAGATGTCGTATGTACCCAGCATTGATGTCCCCCGCACATCACTCATTAGGTTGTCAAGCTTAATGTTGTTGGCTGCCACGGACACGACGTCGACCACCATGTCTCGCGTACTTGAGATGCTATCGTTGCATCATGATGTCCAAGATAAGCTTCGCTGCGAGTTGAAGGAGGCCACAACGAATGCTGGACGGTCGCTTTCCGAGATGGACGGCGATTCCTTCGCAGAGCTCCAACTCTTGAACGCCGTCATTCGCGAGACGCTGCGAATGTGCGCATACAGTCTCTCGGTCCGTGAGTACTTGCCGTGTCCTAACTGACGCATCGACAGGTATCCTGCTTTCTATATGATTCCTCGAATGTGGGTGTTTTCTAGTGATCAGCCTCACCAGGCTAACCCTTGCCTCACCAGCTCGCAGAAAGACGTAACACTTCCACTTGGGTCTCCGATTACGGGGAGGGACGGACACCTGATACATGAGGTGGTCGTCCCGGCTGGTACGATGGTACTCGTCAATATTCTTGGGGTCAATCGCAGCCCCGACATATGGGGCCCGAATGCTGCCGAGTGGAACCCAGAACGATGGCTTTCTCCTCTGCCTCAGAGTGTTTCGGAGGCTCACGTGCCAAGCGTATTCTCCAGCACGTAAGAACATCTTTTGACTGTCCGTTAGCACTAGTGCGTGACTAAAGTTTATCCGAAGAATGACCTTCTCTTCTGGCCCGAGGGCTTGCATGTGAGTTGTCGTCGTATGTCATCCGCTCTGCAACTGAACAGTTTGGTAGTGGATATCAGCTCGCAGTCTCCGAGATTAGTAAGCCAATCGCAGAACATCTCCTTGATTTTGACTGACCTGGAATATGTATTAGGGATCGCCATTGCACACCTCGTCCTGGCATTCGACTTCGCACCTTCCAACAAGGAGATCAAATGGAAGTGGGAAGGTATCACCACCCCCACTGTCCGCGGGTCGTCGTCAAAGAAGCCTGAGCTTCCCATCATCTTGACACCAATCAAAACGGTGTCCTAGATCGTCCTCTTTCAGATGTTGGTCCTTGGCTTTAGGTATGGAGCTCGCAATTGGTTGTGGATTTCAGACTGAGTTTCAGCATCCTAAATCCCACATTTACCGATCAATTCGTATCCCAGTCCTCATATGTATCTGCTCTGCATGCTTTTATTCAGAGAAAACGAATGCATTGTGCCGTAATCAGAATCGAAGAAGCGACAGCAGTTCTAATCCTGTTCATACGTGTAGTCCATCATAGATCATAGAGATGAAAGCGGGACAAGCGGAAGAACATAGACCGTACGTAAACTTCGTTCGTCGAGTACCGTTCGAAAGTCACCAAACTCTATTCCAGACTCCTAACGTCGAGATCGATCATATGAGTTGGCCCAAGCTCTCGCGGGCGCGGGGTGCGATGCTGCTACGGCGACGATGGCCAGGAGTCGGAGCGGTGTGCGCGGAGATCATCTACGATCAAGGTCAAAGTCAGCCTCTCTTCATAGACAGTCAACTAGTTTGGTGCTAGCGTACCTTGCTATCCACTTCGTCGAGTGCATCCATTTGCAGCTGGCGGAGGCGTGCCAATCCAGCTTTCAAGGTCTGAATGCTGGCTTCGTCGACGGATTTGGCCGCTCGCAGCTCTGTCACCTCCTCCTCTGCATCCTCCAAGTCACCGCGGGCCATCGCAAGGTCCTCCTCCAGTTGGACAGCGCGTGTCCTCTCATCGGTTAGCATCTTCGAGAGGTTCTGGTTATCGGCGGCGGCCGACTTTAAGCTGGCTGAGATGGCAGAAGCCTCTGATCGTAGGCCGTCAAGTTGTGCCCGGAGGTCCGCACCCTCGACACGGGCAGCCTGCAGACTAGTCTCCAACCCATCCACTTCCGCAGCGTGGGCGACAGCAGCCCCATCGCGCTCTTCCTTCACTGCCTGAAGTTGAGCACGCATGCCGTCCAGAGTCTGTCGTGCCTCGTCGAGATCCTTCGAAACAGTGATCAACTCCTGGGTCTTCTCAGCGAGTTGAGAGACGAGATCATCACGCGCTGCCTTGGTCGTGGCGAGCTCCGACTCAACGCTCTCGCGGGCATCCTGCTCCGTCTCCAGGACTTCGCGCAAACGCATTGTATCAGCTGCCGCATCTTGGAGCTGGGAGCGCAGGTCGTCAAGGGTGTGTTCAAGATCGGAGACGGTGGCCTTGAGCGTGGTAGCTTCCTGCGCAGAGGCATCTGCATCGGATTGGATCTGGGCACACGATGCTTGAAGGTCCTCGATGACGTCCTGAGATCGCTTCGCCTCAGCCTCCGCCTGCGAGGAACGGTCCTCGGCCCGAGCGAGGTCAGCACGAAGCCGCGCTACGGTGTCCTGCAGCGTTGTGACGGTGCTCTCTAAGTCGGTCTTGGAGGCGGCGAGGCTTAACACCCGTGCCTGCGATTGTTCGAGATCGACCTCCAGGTCCTTAGCGAGAGCAGACAATGTAGCTTGTGAGGTGGCACCAGCTTCGACTGCACGTGTCGCCTCCGCAAGCTCGTGTTGGGTAGACGCAAGAATTGTACGTGTCTCCTCAAGTTCAGACCTTGCGAGGTCGCGCGCAGACTCGGACGACTCCATCTCGTGCTTGAGGGCGTCCAACGCATCGCGGGTCGAAGAAAGCTCTCCTTGAAGCGTTAAGTTCGTGCTCTCAAGGGCGCGGTACCGTTCTTGTTCAGTCTGAAGTGCAGCACGGGACGTGCGAAGAGCGACTTGAGCATCGTGAGATGCCGTTCTCTCGGCAGCAAGAGTTTCGACAAGTTCCGCAAGTCGCGATTCGCGTTCGGCGAGGGCACGAGTACGGGACTGAAGTTCATTGTTGAGTTTGACCACTTCATTGTCTCGAGAAGCGACCATGGTTCGTAGGGACGAGCGCTCTTCCACGATTCGCTCGTGTTCACCGCGAAGCCGGGAGAGCTCTGTGACACGTGCTTGGAGCTCCTTCTTCAATGCCGCGATCTATGGCCGCGTCGTTAGGACTACAGAGACGCATAGAGGACAGCAAATCTCATGTACATACCTCCTCGGGGTGCTCCTTCGACGCCCCTTGCCCGAAAGTATAATCCGAAGACTGGAGCATGTCGAGTTCCCGAAGCCTTTGAGAATCGGGAACGACATCTTCGTCTTCAATCGCGCTACCGGTCACCGACAAAGTGTCTTGGATGTGATCAAACGTCATATCTTCAAGACCGGCATCTTGGGAGCCGGCGTCGCTCGGCTCGGGAGTCGGATGTCTAGTAAAGTTGGAGATCAAGGTGCCAGATGCAGTCCGAGTGACACCATGTACGTCGGTGGCTGTACGAGACGTGGTTACCGGGGGACGCGTCCTAGCCGGAGATGCGTCCATAGGATAGGTGCTATAAGAAGAATAGGTAAGCGCATGCCAAACAGTTGTCACGGATAAAACGAACGGTGGAGGCGTAGGCAACCTCGACGTTCCCGCCGCACTCGTTTCGTGTGAACGCTGAACCTTAAGACGCGAGATTTCGTCGCGAAGTTCAAGAACGTCCAGCTCGCGATCGCCCAACCCTCCACGAAGGGCCGCAGCGGCGTCTTGGTCGGCCGGTTCCGCTCCCTCGGCTTCCTCCAGCCTTTGGAGGGCAGCACGGAGCTTGGCTTCGAGCTTTGAGACTATCAGTTCCGATCGACTCGAAGGTAGTACAGAGACGCTTTACCTCAGCCTTTGTTAGACCAGAGAAGGACTTGCGAGCGCGTCGCTTCCGCGGTCTACCTTCCTCATCCTCGTTATCAGTGGTGCCGACTACGGAAGGCCGCCCTCTCTGGCGCTTAACGCCGACGGTTGAAAACCTCTTCGTGACGTCTTTCCAAATCTTGTGCTCTAGATTTGCAGATGCGGTGACTCCCGGCCCAAGGGAGTCGCGGCGGATGGCGGAGATGCTAACAAAAGATCAGCAGGTTGCTTGCGAACAGGGTGATTGAACGCACGTCTTCTTCGCGTTCGGAGTGAAGGCAACTTGAGCATCAGACGTATCCAGAACGCCATCGTCCGCCTGATATGATCTGAGCATGTAAGCCAGAGGAAGAATGAATGGATCACGTACTAATCTTTGCACAGTCCGAGTAACCCAATGAGACCATTGAGGACCCATCTTATCCTTGCGTGCTTCTGCCATCTTTCGTACTGTTTCACGCACCGAGTTAGTATGCTCTAACCACCAGCAATCTGAGCTGCGTGCTTGGAGACATACCATGAGCCCTGAGAGTAGCCATATGGACTGCGTGTTTGCGCTGCTCCTTCTGAATGTCAGATAGCGCTCCGAGCACCCCTACAGAACGACGGTCAGTGAGTCTCCAACAAATACCTAGGGAGTAGATGCTTACGCTCGGTGTACGTGTACTTGGCCTTCTTCTTCGAGGATGTCGGAGCCATGTTGTTGAGGTATCGCGAGAGTAAAGGAAAGGACAGATAGAGGTCGAGTGAAGAGAGATAATGGGATGAGAGGGGAAGTATAAGAGCCCAAAGCACGAGGCGGGAGGATGGTGGTCGTGGCGCGGCGCCAACGCCGCGTTGCAGGTCTTTCGTCCGTATGTGACGTCACCGTCACACGTGCCGTTTCGGACTTGTGACTCTTCGTGACTCTCTTCCGAGTCACGGACCCGCACGAGTGGAGGCGAGTGGGTCAGTCGACGACAGAATCCCTATTCTTCAGGCACCTCGACTCCTGTAGCGAGCGAGCGTAGAAGGAAGGAGTTTCCCGGAAAGGGTCTGCATAGAGTCATGGCCTCCACCATTTGAACAAGTTCAACAGCCTGTAAACCAAATGACTCGAGGGACCTCCTGATGCACTAGGATATTGAGGTACGCACTAGAGGAATAACTGTTGTGCGAAGTCGTATGAAGGACATTGTTTCCGGCTCGCAATACGATCTCGTACGAGACGAATAGGAAGGTAAGGTAATGCAATAAACGGGCAGTGTTCGAAGGACAACTCAGCGTAAACAGTACTCTTCATGCCCACCGACTTCTATCCCTCCCTTTTCCGTATCCGCTACCAAGCACCCCCTCTCCCATGCTTCTGTATCCCCCACCACGACCAGACGGATTGTAAGGCTGATGGCGACCGGATTTGCCAGCGTCGCTGCGTTGACGGTTCGTCGACGACGACGAACCGGCGGTGAAGTCGATACGAGACCTTTGGGACGAGTGTTGCGACGCCGAGGTCGCTTCGGAGCGCGCTTTCTGGACCTCCGCTATCCGATCTGCGAACCACTCCTCCTTCATGTCGGTAGGGTCCCAGATGTGTTTCGGGAAGTTGGTTGCGCGCTCGTCGACGTCGACGAACTCGACCAGTTTCGTGTAGAGATGGGGATTTCGGAACGCGCGATTGGACATGAGAGAGTCGTTGAAATGTCGGGGGTTCTCCGCGTCTCGTTTGAGTGCCAGAAAATTGCTAATCTTCGCCTATGTGGGAGTGGGATAGACGTAATTAGACGCGATTCAGAGTTAGCTCTCAGGGGACAAGACGAACAGCGTAACACGTACTCTGATGGCCTCATCGCAAGGTTCAGTTGGCTCCGGGGGGATGCCCCAATCTTGCAACCCTGGTATGGGCGGTGGACGAAGAAGCTGTCGTATACGCGTCGATTCGTCTGAAGTATCGTCCGAGTCTGAAGGAGGGGGCATGGAAACATCCTCCGACTGCAATGAATTTGGAGGTTGCGGAAGGGATGATGGACCAGGTTCTGGTTGGTCGTCTAGGAAGCGAGCCCTCGGATGGGGCTTTGCAGGAGCATGTCGACGGATAATGACGGCGGGCTTTGAGGAGGTTGAGGACGCGCTAGTGCGAGTCGCGTCTAGAACAGAAGGAATGGGAAGAAGAGTGTAAGACTGGGATAAGAAGGGACAATCGCAAAACACTGACTTTCTGAAGAGGCAGAAGAGCGTGGGTTCAGCTGGACGCCCTGGCCAAAAAAGAAGGGATGGAGAGCAACGAGGGAAACGGAGCTGGGTAAGGGTTGCAGTGAATGGTCTCACATCAGTGTCAGACTTTGAGAAGATGGTAGGCCGGATGGCTGAAAGGTTGGACTGGATGCGAGAGGAGTCCTCATGGTCGCTGAGCGGGTCGTCGCCGTAGCCGCCAAGGCCTGTAAGAGGGCTGTGAGCAGGATAATGGCGGAGAGATGGCATTGTGCAGACCTGGGATGGGCATGTCGTCTGCAGCAGAGTAGGGCTGATGTGAGTGGGACGAGCGAAAGGTGGGACGGGATGTGGACCGTCTTGCCAATCGGACCCTGCGAGCGATGTCAGAGGTCAGGTTTAGCGCCGGGAAGATGTCGCCAATGGCCAGCAGCGCATACACCGGACCCCAAACCAACATATACACAGCGCAGTCAACTTAGATTCCTCATCCAGAAGTAACTAAGCGTGCACAAGATGTACAACCCGACCACCGCGGACGAGCTTTGGGCTCGGGAAGAGGTTAGTAGACGTTCATAACTGGGGTATGATAGCACGAGAATGCAGATCTACCAGTGCCCCCGGCGCCGCCTTGAGCCACAGCCTCTGACAGTCCCGTCCAGCTTCCTTCTCCTTCTAAAGAGCCCTCGTTCTCCCCCACCTTTCTCTGCTGATATGTCGGTCTGATCCCCCAATGGCCGCAGATTTACCCCCACCTCACCAGCAGCCCACCCAGCCCACCTCAAACTCGACCTACTGTGCACAGCATGCCTCTTCTCTTTTCGACGCCTTCCTCCACCATTCTAACTCCCCTCTTCCTCCCCCGACTTCCTCTGCAGCGGTCTCTGGCACCGTCTCTAAACAGCCTTCCCCTTCTGCGCCTGTTCTAGCCCAGTCTACTTCTGCCGGCTCCTCATCCTCTCTGGCCCGCGCCCTGTCTCCACTAGAAGAACACCCCCGACCGTCGCCCGGGAATCATCCGGAGCCAAAGTCCTCCAGTCCTTCTGGCGCGGATACTCAAGGCGAGGATGAACAGAGTCCATCCCATCCCGAAGCCAACAAACCCAAGGTTCACGTGTCTGCCGATCAACCCCTCACTGCCCACGGCAAGCCTCGCGAACGCGTTTACCTCGCCTGTGTTCAGTGGTGAGTCCTCTCTGCTCATTTTCATACTTGGGAGGAGGAGAGGTTACGTTATGGACCTGCGCTCCCTACCTCCCTACCGAGTTGGCGTATAGTCCCCCCATTCTAGAACCAAATATCTATTGGGATTAGGGTGCCTGACTCTGTATCTTCCTGCAGTCGGAATCGGAAAGTACGCTGCGATGGCGCAAAACCAGAGTGTTTCAATTGCGTGAAACGCGCGGACCCCACTGCCGGAACCTGCTCATACGATGCTGCTCCCCGAAGACGCGGTAAGGATCGTACTCCCGGCTCCCGCCGCCTCGCCCCGCTCGAGCCCAAGAAGACACGCACGACACGCTCCAGGGTTGAAGAGGAACAAAGAAGGAAGAAGGCTGAAGCGGCACAAGCTGTCAGGCGCGCCTCAGCGTTGGGCCTCCATGTCCCCCAGGATTCGTCTAGTCGTGGGCCGACACCCGCGGTGGCAGCCAACCATCCTGACACACAGGCAGAACCAGATCTTTTGGATTCGCAGGCGTTGCCTGCATTCACCGCCACGCCTTCTCTTCCTAGTGCTCCCCATGCACCGCCTGCTACGAAACGCCCTCACTGGCGAACGATCCCCACAGAACCTCAAGTAGTCACAGTTACGCGGCCCGTCCGGCTTAATTTCAACCCCGTCCAGTTCCGAGACTTTGAACTCACATTTGCGGCTCCTGACGCCATTGCAATTGCTCGTCAGGTGGAGGAAGAGGAAGACCTGGACGAAATCGAATCCATATCCACCGTCTCGACGCCACCAGGAGTCCAGTTCACCCGCGAGACCTGGTGGGATGCCCTCCTTATGACGTATTCTAGCCTGCCGCCAGGAACCAGCATGACTGCAGACATGCGCGACATGACGACGCAGATCATGATTTCCGACCTCAGGTTCCTCTTCCAAAACGCCCTGCATTGGTTTGCGTTTGTCAACATACCGCGATTCTTTGCAAGGCTGTGGGACCCTTACCACCGACAGACCGTACAGCCAAGCCTCATCTATAGTGCGTTGGGTTTGTCGATGTTCTTCCAGAGCTCTGAACTTGAGAAGGGCACGAAGGGCCGGGAGAAGGCGTTGCAACTCATTGATCACGCTCGTGCCATGTTCGACGCGAGTCTGAGCTCGGGATGGATCGACATCGGCCTTGTACAGGCCGCTTGGGTGAGCCCCTTCTTTCCATTCCCATGTTTTGCGCCCGATTGCTAAGACGATGTCAAATGGGCCTCCCACAGTTGCTCGCGATGTTTGAGATGCAAGCGCATCCCAGAACAAACACATCACGAGTCCGCTCCGCATTCAAGAACCTCGATTCTCTCATTCAAAGTCTCTCGCTGACCATGCTCGATATCTCTGATCCTCGTACCACGCTGTTCTTGCCGGGTCAAGTTCCCGTCGTCCCCACTGCCACTCCCATAGCATCCGCAGCGGCACCTCCGCTCTTCGACTATAATAATGTAGCACCTGGGCTAGCACCGCCCGCCGTCTATCTTCGTCAACACGGTCTTGTCCCCGGCCACTCTCATGCGCACAGCCATACAATCCCTGCGAACGACTCGCAATGGCAGTGCGGATGTTCCTCATACTCCCTGGGCAACAATTGGCCGTTATCGGTCGACCTCACACCGGCGTGGACGTGCACGCCTATGTGGCCGGACGATGCTAACGAGGGAGAGATGCAGAAAGAGGAGTGCCGACGGCTGGTGTGGTCAACGTTGATGCTTACCGCCAGTCACAACACGAAGACCACGGCGGGCACAGATCGGGAACCACAGCATCTGTGGATCAAAGACCCCGCCAATGTCAGTCCATCTCTTGGAATGCGAAGTCTTTAATGCTCACGAGAGACTCTTTTGCAGTATGCGCTTCTCTTCCCTGGTGAGAGCATGGTCCCGTTCGGCATAGAGTCAATACCTTTCTCGAAGGATTCGGTGTGGGCGTTGTACATGAGAGTGCTGCTCTTGTGGCACAGCTCCTTGCGCCAACGGGCAGACATGAGCATGTCGGATGGGGACCGGGCGGCATACGCGATGAGCGCGTGGCTTGAGCTTGACAATGTCGAGACCTGCTTGGATCGGCATACCTGTGGCATCCAGTCCGGGTACATGATGCAGATGCGGGAGGTTTTGTTCAAGTACGTCTCGCTGTTCCTGGTACAGTATGCACATCGTTGGCTGATCATGGACCACAGCACACGTATGGTCGTCACGAACGAGTTCAAGAGGTATATTCCTGAAGCAACAACGTAAGTTACCGGATCGCTCGGCTTGGGCTATTTTGGGAGAGCATTTCTGACCATCATATAGTTCAAGCGGCCAGCTGTTCTACCGAGAGAAGGCCGAGCGTTGGAGTGAGTAATCCTTCACCGAATGCATATTTTGGCGACTACTGACACTATGCCATCAGTGTCCTATATGCTTGCCACCGCGCGACATTTTCTGCAAAGCTTCAAGGGTGCAAGCAGCGAACCCGACAGAAATAACCGGCGATGTTTCATGATGTACTGGTTTATGTCCCAAATCATGAGGTACGACTTCTGTTGAGTCTGGAATGGATATCCATTGTAACCTTCGCATCCAAAGGGCTCTTTCACTGTGGCACGCGGATCCATCATTAGGCGTTGCGCTTGATGTTGCGAAGACGTTTGCGCCATGTGTCGAGTACATGATGATTATTTGGCCATCACAAAGTACGTGCTGTGTCTCTTGGATAGTGGCGCCTGTTGACTTAATATATTGGTCTGTAATCGATACAGATCAACGCAGAGAATACGAGGCTCTCCGCGGATGGCTAGTCCGCTCATGTATGAACGCCGGCGTACCCGGACCCGAACGGGCCATTCCATTCGTCCCTGCGCCACGCTCACATAGTCCTTTAACCAACCCCCCGCCTGATCCGATCGTCACCGCCGGTGCATATACCTACGGGAAGACCCAGCTTTGAAGAGTCACCTCGGTCCACGACTATCCATGATGGGCGATCTGCCTCGTGTTTGTTGGATGTAAAAGAGATGCTGTATCAGTCTTTGACAACTTGGTCGTTTGTTTGCATTATATTGTATCACTTATTCTCGCGGCTTGGATTTCTGTCCCTCTAGATCTTTTACGCATACCACTGTCACCTTCTATGTATTTTCTACGAGACCGGATGCCGCCAGCCCGTCATATATCCCACATGCTTCCCAGCAGGTCAAAGAGACTTGGGAACGAGTCTTCTCGGGCCCGTGGTAGCTGTCAGCCTGTCGAATACAACATATCCCGCTGGGCGTCGATAGGCTTGACCGAAGGGGACTAAGGACGTTTGCAAGCAAGCATCCTTTCATCTATCTTCCGAAGCCACGCATATTCCCACCCCTCGGACTCTCAGGAGGACCAAGTCTTGCATCGATTCGCAGCGCGAAGGCCGGGATCGACCGAGCCCGCTGAGTTTATCTGACGGTTCGCATGCTCCGTGCCCAATGTTCTTTGCTTATTCCTAGCATCGCCTGCACATTCGCAGGGGTGTCGATGGGAAGGGCCGAACATATATAGACTCGAACTGGACCCGAATGGGACAGACATATGGTTGTATGTGAATTCCTCTTCCACGGAGATCCCTACCAGTACTCGTGACGTGTATACGCGTATAAATATCTGTGAGCGTAGCGCACGTCTATATGCTTCGGTGTCATTGTCATCATCGATCGGGGGGGCGCACAACTCGGTGTAGGCCGTTCAGGCCAACCGCCGCTCGCGCGATTGTCAGCTGGCACCGAACCCCGCGTCTGAAGGGTACAGAGGACGCGCCGTTGTAGGGCCGATGCGCCGGCGTCATTCAATCATGCAGTATGGTTTGAGCCACTCGTCCAATGCTCACTCAGCCATCCTGGTTTACTGGACAGGCGATGCGCGCGGATGCCGCAAAGTTCTGAGGACGGGCCTCCGATGTGTGGTCCACTTCTCCGGTGGTCTCGGAGGATAGATGCATGGAAGCCTAAAGCCGTACGGCCGTGCGGGTTTATTTCCGGCAGCATTCCGCGGGAAGAAGCGTCGGCCGGACAAAGGGAACGCTTCGGCACAAGTACAGGATGATAGCCATGCGACAGCCTGAGGTCTGGGATAATGAACGTGAGCAAAGTGCAAGGGTCGTACGAGACTCAGCCGCAACTGCGACCAGAGCACCTAGAAGCGAGCGGGACTCACAGGCGCTGTTCCGTGGACGCGTCCCCGTGCGTGGTACCTGGAATCAGCCGAGAATGACGTTGCTCGGTGTCTTTTACTGACAAGGTTCGAGGGCTGACACTGCTGGCAGGCAGCTGACGGTCACCAGCCGCTTGTGAGCCGTCCCATTCCGGGTCGGTTCTCAGTCCTAGGATCAGATATTGACTCTCGCCTCAGACACATCAATGGACGGTTGCGGTCATTCAGATGCAAAGCGGGGAGACGAGACAAACTCGGCCGAAAAGTAAAGCAGATCTGTTTGTTGCACCGCATTCTTTGTTATAGCAGTTCGTCTCGATATCTGAGTACATGCACCGCGTCACAGCAGAGTCGCACATAGCTCTGATGAACTCGAAGATTACTCACTCGAATCTAGGGCATCCAAGGATGTCCGAGGAGGATTTCAGAGCCAGTCCTCGCACAGCCCATCAAGTTCGGGCGTTGATCTTGGAGGCTCGATCGTGCTTGGATGTCTGGACTTCGGAGAATATAGACTCGGGGCGGCTCGTGGTCTCGTGTAGGACCCTTTTTCTAGCTTTCCTCGGCTTCGATCGCTGCACATGAGGGATGGATGAGGAACAGGGAGAGTCTAGAGATCGGAACAGCCGGGGGTGCTGGAGGTGGCAGGAGGGAAAGGCACCGATTTGGAGGAGCAAGGGATCTCCGCGTCCGTGGAAAAATATGAAATAATGGCCGTGAAGCTGTGCTCCCGCGCTTCGCCTTTCCGGCACTTCCGCAATGTCACCGGATCGAGATCGAGATGAGCCCGTAATCATGGACATCCGAGCCGCAGCTGTCCATCCTTGTATATACTTACACCAATAGTGAGGCTGGAATATTGCGAGACGGAGGAAGCAGGGTCTCTGGTAGACTGTAGACTCTATGTAGAATACAGTCAGCGCCGTTTCTGTTGGGAACATTGTCGCGGGGGGTCAGTTGGAACGGCCCGGGACCTAGTTAGGCGATCGACAGGTTGAGATATGTCCGAACCCTCGAACTCGGGGAGCACATCTTGAGGATGCCACCAGGCTGGCAAGCGCGAGGTCCATGGAGAACCACGCAATAACCGATCGGGCTCCAGAAGGCTCTACGCACACATCAGGGTACTTAGGATCCATGACGAGTGGAGGCACCAAGCCGTTCAGGGTCTAGTGGGCAGTGCAGAAGAGGGCAGAGACTCTCCGAGAAAATGGGGCGAACTTAAGTTCATATCCCGACAAGAACGGGCAACATATTGTAAATAAGGGTCGCATATGGATCAAGGCGAATGGGTTGGTTAAGTTTTAAACGCTATCCGAATTATTCGGAGGTCTGGTGCCCCAGATGGCATACGGTGGCGTATGTACATGTCTATGCTAGTATACTAGTACTGTACCTAGTAGGACTACTACGTGGGCGACAAGCGGCGGTGGGACATTGATGGAGAAGATGGGACGGGACGCCGTCACGCTGGTGGGGGTAAGATGCAAGGGGACGCGCACGAGGCCAGGAGTTTAAGGATGGCAGATGTGGCAGGCGTTTGTGAGGGGGAGATGACGAGGACGGAGCACAGAAGGAAAAGAGACGTCTGATGTGGAGCCTAACGACTGGGAGGAGACGACGGCCAGGGTGGACAGAAAGTTGAGCGCTGAGCACTGACATCTGACAGGTTGAATTGTAAGCGGGGATTGTGGGGGAAGAAGGGTGAAAAAGGCAGCAAGGCGGATGAAGTAGTTTGAGGGGCGGAGCCGGGTGGGGGGAGGGGAGTGGTAGACGGACTGCCAAAGAGAGGGAAGCGTGGGAGGTGGTGGACGGTCGGAAGGAATGAGGGAGATTGGACAGGGCTTGTCAGAGCTGGTGCGGCAGCAAGGGGGAGAAATAGGAAACATTCGCGGAGATTGAGAAGACGGGGGCGTGGGCGGGGGACGGACAGCTTAAGGTCACGGTGCTCGCGTCGGATGGCGTGAGCAAACAATGACAGGGCGTGGGAGCCGCGAGAAGGCGGGTGGGAAATGGAACGAGGAACAGGCGGCGTGGGGTGCGAGGGATGCGGATGGGATAGGATGCCGGGGGGGCATGGCAGGGAGTGGCAGGCGGGGGCTGGAACGGGGGGAGAAGCAGGCGATGGCGAGCAAGAATAGGACCGACAAAGCGAGGAGGCTTGGCCTGTGAAGAGACAGAAGAGGGCTGGGTCGACGGGGGCCTCGGGCGGCGATGCGGCGGATGCTCGTGTTCTCGGCCGGGAGATCGGCGTGGGCGATTCGCAGCGGTGGGCTGCTGTTGGCGGTTCGCGGAGGGAGGCGCGACGTCAGCGGGAGGGAGGATAAGATCCGGATCTGGATGGGCGTCATAGCCACGCGGGGGATGTATGGATTTGTCCGCAGAAGGGGAAGCCGGCGGGCCCGGGGAATGGGTGTGGGAGTGGATCTGAGATTGGGGAGGGAGGGGCGGGCCACGTGTGGGCAATCAGCGAGGGCAAGGCGGGTCTTAAGGCGACGGCCATTCAAGCGCTTCCCTCCAAATCTCTCCCATCACCCCCAATGTCCTCCACAATATACAACGTGCGTTCCTCTCCCGCTCCCGTCCCCCCCGTCCACCCCCACGCTCACCCCCTCTTCCCCAACAGCACAAGCACTTACAGCCAACAGGCGCAGGTCCCCAGGGGCCCAGCGCCTTCTCCACCCTCAACCAGTGCTTCAGCCAAATCCGAGACGAGTTCAACACCCTCCAGGAGCAGTGTGACCATCTCCGCAGCCAGCGAGACGAGTACGAGGGCAAGAGTGCGTTTCATACACCTCTTTTCGTGCCCCTCATTCGTCTCATCCTACCTTGTCTCCAAAGTCACAAGCCAGGTCAACGAACTCAACATCATCCGACAATCCCTCTACGACCTCGAAACCCAACACAGCAAGATTCGCCAGCAGTACGAAGATGATGTCCGCATTCTCCGCGCAGAGCTTGACCAGTTCAAGCGAAGAGGCGCCCCAGAGCCACTCGGCCTCGCCTCTCTCGGCCGTGATCGCGACCGTGATGCACGCGAGAGAGAGCGAGACCTCGCCCTAAACCGCGAGCGCGAACTCAACAGAGAACGCGACGTCAGAGACCGTGACCCACGCGACAGGGAACGCGACCGTGACCGCGACGTCGTCATGGCCAACTCCGGTCCCCGCCCCGACACTCTCGGACGCGAAGCCCTGGGTCTTGGCAGGCCACCAATTCCGGGCGGGCCTCCTCCAGGTCCACCCGGTGAGCCTCTCGGTCCCCTCGGTCTCACTCCCCATGCTGGCCCCGTCGGCCTTGGCGTCGGTGCAGGTCCGGGCGGAGGCGGCGGCTACGGCGACCCTTACTATGGTCGTGACCGCGACCGCGAGAGAGACCGTGATCGCGAGAGGGATAGGGAGCGCAGCGTTATCGACCGAGAGCGGGACCAAAGGGACAGAGACCGCGAGAGGGACAGGGAGCGCGACGGCCGTGACGTGAAGCGCATCAAGACCGAACGGGACCGTATGAAGCCTGATCGTGCAGGTATGTCTTCTGTTCGAACCTCTCCCATTTACTTGTTCTCATCCATCCCCGCCACCTCTTCTCCATCCCTTGTTTCTCCTTCCCTCCTTTTTTCGCCTTCTGCACCTCTTTGTTCATCTTCTTCCCACGCCCTCGCAACCCTCTTCCCCGCAACTCGGTCCGCGAATCCTTGCCCATATGCCCCGCCCTCGCCTACCCTCCATCAACCGTCATGTTCTGGTCTATTCGGCATTGGTTGCTCTGCAGACGTCTTCTCGCCCTCAATGGGCCCACAGCCACCACCATCCCACCTTCCACCTCACCACCATCATCAGTCGATTTCTCTCGGTCCTGCCGCCCCTCCACCAGCATCATCGAACGGCCTTCCCCCGACGCCATCTGGTCCTCCATCCTCATCCGCCGCCCAAGCAACTCCCAAACTTCCTCCCACACCTAGCGCTTCGACCCCATATACGACTGGCCCCGGTGGACCAGGACCAGGACCGGGCGCTCCAGGGCCAGGGCAGGAAGGCGCGAACGGGGTTATGGGTGAGTTCGCAAGTGGTTGGGCTTCGTTGTGTTTTCCCAGCGGTTTATTCTTCGTTACGCCTTTGCTGACTGCCTCTTATCTTTTTATGCCATGATCTTCCTGTGCGTAACTACGCGGGTCTCCAATAAACCCGTGTGTGGTCTCGACAGGTCCGCAACCGTACCCACCCACTCCTACGGCTTCTTCATCCACCCAAGAGCCCCCAAACTCCATGGGCGTTGCAACTCTCCCTCCCGGATCGTCGGTTGCGATTCCTCCTATGCCTGTGGACCTCAGCATGGACCCACAGAGCGTACCGCCCGAGTTGAAGAACGAGGGTGCTGATTGGTTCGCCATTTTCAACCCTGCGCCATCCGGGCCGGAGGGACCGGGCGGACAGTTGACGAGGAAGAGGAATTTGGACGTGCAGCTGGTGCACACTTTGATGCATGAGAGGTCAGTCGGCCATTTACAGGTCACGCTTGTTCGCTCACCGGTTCCACTCAGCGTGGTTTGTTGCGTTCGATTCTCTGCGGACGGCAAGTACCTCGCGACGGGTTGCAACCGGACAGCACAGATCTACGACACGACCACTGGGCAGAAAACCTGGTTTGTCTTCTTCCCATGTATTTCACCTTTCTGGTCTGATGTGGGCACTAGTGTGCTGGTGGACGAGGCGGCGAGCAAAACTGGCGACCTTTACATCCGGAGCGTGTGCTTCAGCCCAGATGGCAAGTACCTTGCTACGGGTGCTGAAGATAAACAAATCAGGGTATGTCGTACTTGTCAGCAACGTTGACTGTCGCTTGTGTGCTCTTGTCCTGATGTAAGCTAAAAACCGCTTCACAGATCTGGGACATCCAAAAGAAGTACATCCGGACGGTCTTTGAAGGTCACCAACAAGAGATATACTCTCTCGACTTTTCGCGCGATGGCAGGCTCATCGTTTCGGGTTCCGGTGACCGTACTGCGAGGATTTGGGATATGAACGACTCGTCAGGGCAGTCGTGCAAAGTCCGTAAGTGTTGGTCTCCTTTGTCTTCGGAATCGTTGGTGGCTCATAGTTCTTCAATGCGGGCGTTCAGTCAGTATCCCTGAACCAGACAACGTCGACGCCGGAGTGACCTCTGTGTGCATCTCCCCCGATGGCAGACTCGTCGCCGCTGGTTCCCTCGACACCGTCGTTCGCATTTGGGACGTACAAACCGGACAGCTGGTCGAGCGTCTCAAAGGCCATCGTGACTCTGTCTACTCGGTAGCATTTACCCCCGATGGCAAGGGCCTTGTCTCCGGTTCTCTGGACAAGACGCTCAAATACTGGGACGTCCGACCAATCTTGCGCGGCCGCGAGGGTCCAGGGTTGTCTGGTCATGGCGCTCCGCCCGGCTCGAGCGGGAAGAATGGTCCGGGTGGCAAGGGCGACGGCGGAGGAGAGAAGGGCAGCCAGTGCACGATGAACTTCACCGGCCACAAAGATTATGTGCTTTCCGTCGCCGTGTCCCATGACGGCAAGTGGGTAGTTTCGGGGTCGAAGGATCGGGGAGTTCAGTTCTGGGATGCAAACACGGCTGTCGCACAGTGTATGCTGCAGGGACACAAGAACTCTGGTGAGTCTCTTGTTCTGGCGTTTGCACGATCCTATCTCCGAGGGGACAGCATGGTGGTGTTGAGCCCTCCTTTGTGCGCTGTGTTGCTGATAATCCCTGCAGTGATCTCAATCGATCTCAGTCCCGCGGGTAATGTTCTTGCTACTGGCTCTGGAGACTGGCAAGCACGAATATGTATGTCTATTCCTCAATTAGTGTTTTCCCATCGTTGCTGACATGTTTCTTTCAGGGAGGTATGAGACGGCGGTCTGAATTGTATTCGGACCGCCTTTCCCAGTGTTCTTGCCCATCGTCGCTCTTGTATAATGTATCCTTGTCGCTAAGATTGCACGCTCTCGTCGCTGTTGTTCTATCGTGCCTCCGCTCCATCAAATCCACCCTCATAATGAATAAAAGTCTGTCACATTCTGAACATACTGGACCTCTTGTGTTCTCCGCCATCCGGCCTTGACCTCCAGCTAGCTATTAGTATTGTGCTGTCTGTCATCTACTTTCTCTGTACATATCCCTTTACTGTCTACTGTGATGTATTTGCCATGTGGCATGTTGTGTTGTCTGTGTATTGACTTCGTCGTCTGAATCTATTACTAGACTCAAAGTGCCCTGATCTTATAAGCAGTATTGTTAAATCTTTCGGCTATAACTGACTAATGTTTTCAGAGTGCATGCACACGCTTGTAACAGTCTCGACGCCAGACGTTTTGGTAGGGGAAAATACATACCAAGGCATCTGGAAGAACTGTGAGAGAGACAAGTACAGTAAGGAATTGGAACTTCGACTTGCTTCGACTATACTGTAATAGGAAGCTAGGACACCACGTGCCCTGCGCGCTGGTAAAGTGACAAGTCTGAGTCTGAGTTGGAGGGACCTACAATGGAGTTTACAAACATCGGGCCTAATACCCAGTGAAAAGTCCCTAGGGCAGGATTTGGCAAGAAAAGGCGGAATCAGCAAATGCCATATGAAATATGGTAGCGTCTGCCCATTTTCGACCTGCAGGCACTATTAGCGCAAACTGTGCATGCTCGATCATGCTCTGTAAGCATCTGTGATCACATGCATTGTGCTATTTGCTTGCAAGGTCCCCTTTGTCATTTTGTTCTACCACCAGAATGTGAATGCTCTACTCGTGCAGACAATTGCTTGCTCGAGGCTTGCCTTTATTTGTTTTATCTTGCAAGCAAACTGCAGCTGTACTTGCTGCAAATCTGTAAATGTCTAGTGCTCTGAGCACATTGGGAAAGCTGGCTATATAATAGGGACTTTTTATTATAATCTACCTTATTGCCTCTTGTTCTCCATCATCATTTTGGTTCTCTTGTTTCTGCTTTCTCTGTCCCTTCCCCTGGCTATTTACAGCTGCATAACAGCTTCTACTATGGACAGTGTGCACCATCATAAGATGCATAGTACTGCACTCAGGTTTCTACAATGGCTGATAACCTTCTTTGCCTGCTATAATCTCTTAGTGGTGGATAATGTAAATGAGTTTTCCCTTCTTTGGTGGGTGTATATGCGTGTCTAGACCTGCCTAAAAGATTTCCTCCCATTAACACATTGCTTGAGTGGGTCATTTTATTTTGGGGGCATGTAGAGGATGCAAGCTACTACCAGTAAAGATCTATTACCCTGGGCAGTGGAGATGGTGGCCTAGACTACTGTATAATAGGTTTCTAGTAGCACAGACTGTACTATACTGGCTCACCAATGGTATTTCTTTTCCCTATTTAAATGCATAGTAAATAGATCACTCCCAATAAATTCCTATTAGATCTCTCCATACTGACTAAATATAGAGACAGCAGATTCTGCTATATATTGCCTAGTTATGCAGAGTTTGGAAGAAAATGCCTGACAAAAACTATAGTATATAGTAAAATCTTGGGTAACATCTGACATTCATGGACTCTTAAAATTTTGCCATATCTTAGCAGATTCTGCTATAGTGACTTTTTACTGGGCCTAACAGGCCTTGCAGGTTTCAAACTAACCTGCCCTAGTCTGAAACAAAGCTGACAGAGGAGCCACCCAGGGGGCACAGCCCCTAAAGTGGCTCCATTATAAAAATTTAGCAGTTTTTGGACTTGAACCTGGCTACTTTCACCAGTACCAGTGGCAATACTACTACACCACAAGACCTTGTATATTAGGGGCATTTTAGTACATATATCTCTTAATGGCTACATGAAAAGGGCCCACCATTCATGCTCTCTCCTCTCTCTCACTGTGCTCAGGGGGGCCTCCAAGCCAGTGTTGTTATGACCCTGGTCATGACCGAAGTCATGACCGGTTATGACTGGGTCAGACCCATCATGACGATTGGTCAAGAGTCAAGGCGTGATCGCAGGCAGGCAGGTGCTAAAGGGAGGGGATGAGAGCCGGATGCGAGTGGGAAGTTAAGGACGACGTGATTATTGCAGCTGTAATGTTTACGTATGGAAGCGAGCGGATATATGAAAGAGTGTGTGTATTGCAAGTAAACAAGTGTAAGTTAGGGGCTTCACAGCGGTGGGAAGGATCAGAGAAAGAAGAAAACACGTACAAATGATACTGGCGCCATGTTACTTGGATGCACTGCTTCTACCTGATTGCATGCTATTCAACCTCACCTGCCTGGTCCTGAACTGCCTCCCTATCATATTCTGCCTGCTCTGCCTCTAAGTTTTCCTTTGATCTGGCCCAGAAGGCTGCAAGCAGATTAGAAGACTCGGCACTCGGCTTGGAAGCTGGGCCAGTACCAACCAGAGGATACTGGAACAAGTTGCATAGGCACAAGGCCTCAGCACGGGGAATTGGTGCGGCATTGTATGATGGGAGAGTGGTAGTGACATGTGCGGCATGCGGGGGCTCAGAGGTATGCACTGAGTTCTCGGTGTCATCAGTGTCTACGGCCTCAATGAGGTCTGCGGTGAGAGAGGCGAACAGCTGGGGTGTCTGTGCCGGGACATCTGGAGTGGGGGCAGGTACAGTGGAGGCAGCGGCAGTCTTCTCGCTGGTTTCCTGAGTAGCCAGCTCATCATCAGAGTCAAGCTCTTCGTGAGCCCCAAAGCAGCAGCGCTGTTCATGTCGACCCATCCTATAGACACGATCGATGTCCGCCTTCACAAGCACGACCTTGCGCACCTTCTCCGGGTGCAGGCAATTGCGGAGCTTGTTGTGAACCGTTCCAAACTAGCTAAAGAGTTGCTCGATTATAGCCGAGTTTGGGACAATTGAGAACAGTCGTATTGTGAACTTGACAAGCCCGTTACGCCCCTGCAAGTCCTTGGTGTCAAGACCACACCAAAGCGCAATCAGATTAACAGGCTGACCCTGGATTAGGGCATATAGTGAGTGCATGCATGCCAAATCAAATACTCTCATATGCACTGTACGTTTTGCGAACTCGAGAGCCTTGGTTAGGCCCATCCCTTCATCTGACCAGTCGCCCAGGCCAGTGAGATACTCTGTGAATGTGGTCTTCAGGTTGAGGTCCATCTTGCACCGTTCCATCCATGTATAGTTGCGCCTGAACATGGCCCACAGGTTCTGTGGGGTCAAGAGGGGGTTGTTCTCACAGAATGGCATGGTGCGGAGAGTCGGGTTGAGAACAATAGCAAGGATGTAGAGCTCACACTTGCTCCCAGTGTTCTTCCACTGCATTTCAAGGCTCTTGTGCATGATGGCCTGGGTTTCGGAGCCATACTTTGCAGTGTCACAGTACATGTAGTAGAGGTTGCTGAGGATGATGAGAACAACGTCGAGGCATGCATGGTCGCCTTGGGTGGCATTGGTAGTGATTGCTAGAGGCTCCAGGTGCGTATGTGCTCTAGAGTGTATGGAATGGTCAGTGCTCATATATGAGACAGGGACATAATAGCATACTCGGCCAGCAGCTGCCAAAACTCCGGCTTCTCGAGCTCGGTGAGTAGATGCTCTGCTTTGTCCTTTTGAGCCTGTTCCTTCCCTGCACATGCCACGAGCTTCTTCCGATGGTCAAGAATGCAACCCCGGACGGGTTTCTCGACCTTAAGGAAGCGCTCCGCCGAGACGACATGTGCAGTCCACTGCGTTTCGATGGGGCGGAGCAAAGCAAGAACCTTACCTGCCCCTCCCAGCAACTGAGCTCGCTGTTACTCCTTCAGTAAACTGAGTGTGCACGAATGGTTATTGAACCACTTGATAGCTTCAAGCATGAGCTTGAGGGTTGTGACTGTTGGCGTCTTCGACTTGAGGTAACTCTCTAGCACCAGACATACCTGCAATAGAATGGTCATCAACAAAAACCCTGTACATGGCCCAGGTGCGTACAACTTACTTGATGACCCCAGCAGTGTGGTGTGGCTAAATGTGGAAACTTCTTCTGCAGGAGCCGTCGCATTTTCATACAGTCACCTCCGCCATCCGTACACCAGGTGGTGACAATTAACTTGAGTACGTGCTCACAGAACTCGATCTCTGCTTTGACAATTATAAGAAGGGTCTCTGCAGTCTTTGGGAGGCTGGAGATGTTGTGAACGTGCAAGACATGGGCCTAAAAGCAGTAATGTCAGATGACAGGTCTCAATTTGTTCCTTGACCTCTTACCTCATACTCGGCATTAACCATGCTTCCTATGATTGATGCCTTCGCAGTGTTCTTCCACCCATCCGACTGGCCTGTAGCATACCGGTTCTTCAGGTGGGCCTTCATCCCATCAACAACGCATTTTGCCTCATCATCAGCAACCAGAGATGGCCTGTCGTGAGAGAAGCAGCGTGCCCGGGATCCACTTGTGAAAGAATTCACACCAGTAAGGAACCTCAACTGCCCAAAATGCAACATTACCAGTGATCAGAAGCTTGAAGACGTCAGCTTGGAATTCGACAGCAAGCGAGTACGGGAAGTTGCTGTCCTCGATCTTAGTGAGAAGTTCTTCAACATTGGCAGTGGCATTAATGTCTTGAGGTAAGAAAAACCCATCAATATTGGAGAAGTCAGCTGATGCAGCATCTACAGCCATCTCTGTCTCGGAGAAGGACCGCTTCACTCCATGCGTAGGGGTTGGAGAATGGGATGTCAGAGGGGAGGTACGGGCAGTGGAGGTGGGGGTATTCGGTGCTCGAAATGATGTAAGGACTGGCTATGTGTTCTCCTTGTTGCTACTTCCCTGTGCACGACGAGCGGCCTTGCGAGGGTTGTGGAGACCCTGAAGAATCACCGCATGATCCTAAACAGTCTTTATCACCTCGCAGCACATTGTGAGGTGTGACAGAAGCTTGTCTAGCTTCGAAGGCATTGGCTTGGGAGTCTCGGAAGTGGGATTTCTCATGACTTTCACCGGTTCACAGGTAAGCCCTGCTGGTCCACATCATACCTGAATTTGTTAAGTTGACTCACTGCGTTCCTTGACAGCCTCCTCTGACTGGACAACAAGAAGTATTCCTGCAGCCACCTCATCTGTTTCCCAGTGCACGGTCCTTTGGATTTTCACATTGAGGCATGATCGACACCATCGGTTCTAATAGCTCTTATCATGGCCTAGACATGTTCCATTGCCTTCAAATTAACCCTTGATCCAGTCGTCGGCGAGTTTTTTCTGGGTAGGGAGACTCGGATGCATAGTAGATTATATGGAATAGAGTAGAGTAATATGATAGTAAAAACAAGTCCGGGTGCACAACCTCTGCACAACCTCAGTAGATTGCTCCTCGCTGTTCCTCACACCTTCCCCAAACCAGTTGCACCCGCTGTGCACAGTCTCACTTATCCACCACCTGCGCCCTCGCAGTCCCCTACCGATGGACATCACGTGCTGACCTTTGACAGATGGTCATGACGTGGTCAAAATTGTGTTCCGTCAATATGTGCCTTTTTGGTCATGACTTTGACTTGACTCCGGACAACACTGCTCCAAGCTAAAAGTACTCAGGTAGGCACACTAAAGCCTTATTTGCATGATGAAAACAGACTAGCTCCCTTGCAGGGGATAAGTACTGGAGGTGCCTTGAACCCTAACCATCTAATCCTAACTGGACCTAACCCAAACCCAAACCCTAACAGACCTAATTGGGAGATAGGGTCATAGAGGAAGGTGCTTGGATGCATTACATGCTAGGGCAAGATCAGTTTGAAACTAGCAAGACCTATTAAGCCTGTAGTTTGCAAACTCTATTGTAGGATCTACTGAGTTGCCCTATACTGAATGCATGTATGTCAGGTTTACTCCCCTATATCATTAGCAAAAGGGAAAAATTGATAAACAGGCAGTACCCAGCCATAGATGCTATTTGGTTGCCTGGCCAGGCTACAAATGGAGAGTCTAGAGAATATGGATATCTTAGTCTCATAAGGCAAAGATATCCATATCTTGTCATAGTAGTCAATATTTTTATACCTCTATCTAGAAAGATAATATTACCCACACCTTATGCACGGACTTGTGAACTTGGTCACCTTATATTGGGGACTATTAGTGCTTGAACATAACGGGTATACTGTGATCACCTAACCTCCTAGACTTAAATAGTCCAATTTATAATATAAGGGCACAATGCCTCTTGTCTTCTACTTTGATCTTACACAGTTGCACTTGCCTTGGGTATTCACTAAATCTTTTTACATCCTCTGCTTCTTGGTATAGTATCTATAGGTATGAGCTTGACTATAAGTATATCCTCTTTATGTGTCTATCCTGCAGCCTCCCAGACCTACTTAAGACTGAACACAGCTCAAACTGCAGATGAGCTAGAGTTATAGCCACAGTTAACAGCCTTCCAAAAGGCTTGATCTAGAGCTTAGCTTAACTGAATCATGGTTATGTATTAACTGCAGTTCAGTTAATATTAACTGTGGTTTATACTGTGGTTATTATTTATAGCCATAGTTAATACAATTAATTATTTATACAAAAGTGCTCTATCCAGGAATCAAACTGGAGACCTTAGAGATACGTGCTTATTCAACTGGCTATCCTAACTACGGCACTAGCAGACCTCTACAAGCCTATACAGATAGTTACCTAAGTACTATTAGCTGGGAGGATAAGATAAGATAAAGTCTGGAAAGGTACATAGATAACAATATTTGTATTAGTGCAATAGTTAAACTGGCTAGTCAAATAGACTAGGTTCTCAGTTCAAACCCTAGCCTGTACACTATGTTTCAAGAGATAAATCTGGCCTATTAGACAGGGTTTATTGACTATGGTTAATATCTATAGTAGGCAACCTTTAAGCTAGAGCTATAGTTTAATTAAACTATGGTTAATAGTAATCTAGGGCTCATATAACCATAGTTTAAAGTGCAGCTTAGTTAAGCATTAACTACAGTGTTAAGCTGAACTGTGTTTAGCCTTAAGACCTATACTCAATAGAATTTAAACCCACCACTTTTTTCTATCTGTCCCATAGCCTGAGTCAGATTTTGGTAGAAGGTTAGTAAAAACTCAATTGTGACTACTATTATGGTATAGTTGCTCAATAGCCACTGTTTATAGTGCATATAATCTAGGTATTAGATCTGTAGATACCTCTTTTGCCTAGTAGGTTACTCATTTGAGCCTTTTTTGCAGGTAAAACTTGATATATATATAACCCTCTAGCTAGTGCTAGAATATCTAGTAAATAACTCATGATAAAACCCAAGAGAAAATAGAGTCTAGAGCAATAGTAGAGGTGTAAAATGGTACATTGTGAGAAATCTATTAGTTCTTATCACTTTTGCCCCATTCTCTATACTTCTATACCCTCTTATTTTATCCCACATATACCTGTCTGTTTTTACCTCATAAATCCTCACATAGATATCTGCCTACATTCTTGTGCCATCTTTCAATGCTATATATAATGCCTTTCTTGATGTGCATGGTGGTTACCTAGAATAAACTGGACAACAACTACCTAAGATAGTTGGACCTGGTCAAGATCAGATATTACCTCAGTCATTTGTTGTAGTAAAGGGTTGAGGTTAGTTAGCAAGAGAAGACTTGAAACTAATAGGTCTCGTATAGGCCAGATGTAAGTCAGGTTGTGTTAGACTTCAAGTAAGTTAACTGTACTAATGTTGGTAGAGTACAAGCCTGTCAGAGGTCTTGAACTCTTACAGAGTTGTATATATTAATAGCAGTAAGACATTAAGCAGAATAGTGAGGATTATAACAACATTTAGTTATAAGCCTTGCTTTGTAACCAAAGTGCTTAAGGGAATCACACTTAGACACATGTGGGTAGATATAGGAGAGAGAAATGATTGTCATTTTGGGACTCAGCTCATGGTCTTATATACTAGTACAGAGCTGGGACCAAATAGGTACAAACAAACTAGAATTCTATTGTTCTAAGAATAGACAAAAGAGATTTAAACAATAGGTCTACACAATAGCTATAGAGCACAATAGTAAGACTACAATAATATTTTGTGTCCTGTGAAAAAAAATTTAGTGAATAATAGAAAAGGCATAATGGCTGAGCCTGATATGTGGGAGCTAAATATATAAACAATAGGAGTTAGTACAATTACCTGGCTAGTCAAGTGGGAGTAGTTATATGAACAATAGTCATATAACAAGAAGCATTCCCACATTGACAAAAATGCCAAGTAAACAATAAAAAGGGAGGAATTATCACAATTCTCACTATCATGAGAGTGCAAACAGAACAATAATGAAGAATACTTATACAATTGTGAAAGGAAACCCTTTTGTGCTTAATTATCCTTAGTCAAAACTATCACATAAGATCCAAGCTAGATTACAAATGAGCATCCAAAGCTAGCATAATATCACTTCTAGACCACTACCTGTACTGGTCTCAGCATCTATGCTGCTTGTCATACCTATCACCTGATTTCTTCTCATCATACTTACTACCTGATTTCTCCTGATCCTCTGAGTTGGAAAGTATGGTGAGTGAGACCTGGATGATAGAATTGTCTGTACCCAGGCAGTTCTTGAGTGGCTTGGTCTTCTTTGTTTGAAGGCATCTAGGTATCATTCAATTAGTCATATATCATATATGACATTCTCACCTCTACTATATCTTTTTCTTACCTCTGAGCCTGAGTATGCTGACTTTTTATTTTTTGGCATTGCATATCCTTACTACTTAGTTAAAGTAAGCCATGTTTGGTAGCAAAAATTGATAAGCTATTATTAGGGTCAAACTTTCACTTACTTACCTGACTACAATTAACTATTAGTCCCAGAAGTATTATTACATCTTGGTCAATAGCAAATTAATTAACACTAAAGTTCAGCTTGCTTTCTGATGGTAATTTGAGTGCTCTAGGTCTGGATTATAGAGCACAATATATATTATTAAAAGGTGCTATTAAAGTTGTATTATATCAATATAATATATAAAGAAACAAGACCTAGAAACAAGTCTCAATCAGTAGAGCAGAGCAGTTTAGAGTTTCAGATCTAAGTCTCTAGCAATAAAAAAATATTATTTACTCAGCTACAATTAAATCCTAGAGTTTATGCTACAGCAGTGGCCCTAACCCTAATCTAGGGTCAATTCTGTAAGTAGCTTTTGTAGTCTATAACTACACAACAGTATAGCATAGGTAATCAGAGCGTAAAATTTATTTCCATAGGCTCATTTTAGTATTACAAGTGCCAATATAGAGTATAGTCTATAAAAATGATTTTTTATACCTTATTAATTATAATATTGAAGCTAGTAAGTGGCTACAGTTTAGGTGCTAGTATTTCAGGCATACATCTTAGAGTATGTTATTAGCATTCATTCTTTTTTCCAAAATATTGCATGTAGCTCTTTATATGTTATCTGCATATATATTATATAACCACAATATATCCATTTTATTCTTATAGCATTCAATAGAACATGTAAATAATATCAACTTAATAAGCCTCATGATCATTGAGCAATATATATATTAAAATTTTAGGCTTATATTTATATATTATCTATCCTTGCATAAGGTATGCATACCTGTGCATACTCTACCTTACCCTGGATATGACTACCCAGACAAGCAAAATAGGTATCTAGAGGCTTTTGTATATACATCTCTGCTATGTTTTTTTCTATCAGAGTTTATGTGTAGCAACAATACGCCTTTCTAGGTAGCTTCTTGACAACTCTGAGTACCTAAAAGGGCAGTCTCAGAACTTTTAGCACCTTAGGTAGAGCAGCCTGAGGTACTGAAAGCTTCTGTTATGCTTATTAAGAAACTTTAAAAAGTTTCAGAAACTTCAAGTACTGCTGAGCAAGGTGCATTCTTGCTGGTATTGGTAATAATTGCTACTGTTAGAGCCATTTCTAATAGGGTTAGCCTAGGCTTCTATCTGCTATTGTTTTCAGTTAGAATCCAAAAGTTAGTACATAGCCTTGATCATATAAGTGCTTATTCAACCTGTATAATTACATGTATATTGTATTAGCCACAACCTCTAATGACAGCTAGCACTAGACTCAGGTAAGTATACAGAGGCAGCTAATACAGGCTCTAACCTGCCCCATTTGGAAGGCAGAATATATATAATATAGTATAAGTTGGTAGCCTATATTTTTGTGCTTACCTGCAACTCATTTGTATTACAGATACATGTACCTGCCCTTCCTACTTTCCTCTTATAATTTTGTAGCCTTTACTCTGCCACTTGTATTGGCTTCTTTTTATTGCTTACTAGTTACTCTCAATGTATTACCTAGGTTACAATATTACTTAAGCTTACTAATTTTAAGTCCCATCTGTATAAGGACTTGGTCTACTATTTTTCTTACCACTAGACCAAATATGCTATATATTAATATGCTAACAGAGAGCTACAAAGAGGCTAGATCTGTCACCAAAAAGTATAAGGGTGTAATCAGACTTTGAGAAAGTAGCTAGAGGTATCAGAGATGGCCTAAAAGAGGAAAAAGGAGGAAGAGCAATAGAAAATAATAGAAAAAGAACAAACAATATGAAGAAATATGAGTGAGCTCCTAATATAACTCAATGTAAGTATAACAGATGAGCAAATGAGATAAACAATAAGCAAAAATGAACACAACCCCATGTAGGCACAAATAAGTAAGTGAGATAAGTGTTATAACTGGCTATCAAGTAAGATCAGGGAGGCTTACAAAATAAGCAAGGGCATTAATGAGCACTTGTATAGCAAAAGCAGAGCAAGGCTCAACAGTTAGGCTAAAGACAAGCATGTATTAAGTAAAGTATCTACAAGAGAAATATATTGGAGCTTACCTGGAGACAAAAGGTCAAAACCAGAGTCTCCAGGTAGTAGAGTACAGGTTTTATATATATGTACAGGTCTATGGAAATAGAGAACAGTGGTAACTAGAAGTGTAGGAACAGAAGTAGAGGATAATAGAAACTGTTGTACTAGTGAACAAACAGACAGATAACAATGCCATAGAGAACAATAAAATGACGGAAGAAGTGAACTGGCTAGAACAGAAAACCTAAATACTAGGATAAGCACCAAATAAGGTATTCATAATAGTAGGATGTGTTCTAACAGGCATTTTTAATATAAATACATTGTATCCTTTGATATATTTAAAGTCTATATAGTATATAACTAATTGCAGTGATAAGAATGATAAGACTTTGCTAATTGCTTGCCCTATTGTTTTAAGCTAAGGTAAGCCTATTAGATTCTCTAGTGTATATTTATTAAAAAAATTGGTACAAATTAATTAGTTATTTGTTCTATTAGTACTTTAACTAGACTGTCTATAAAATTAGCCTAGATTTAGCTAGCAGTAGTAAAAGCTAACAGCTAATTAGAACTCCATAGCATACTCAGTACTAATTGGCCAGGGAGGGTTTTTCTAATGCAGGATTAACTATTGCACATGTCTATGGCCAATATAAGACCCGTAAGGTCTACTACCTTATATAAAGACTGCTATAGAATACTGTAGCCAATATTCTAGGATAGCCAATCAAATTTTACCCCTTTTTAGCTAAAAGAGCAGGTATTGTGGCTATTCTTGTTGATAGCAACAAGGCTCAGGTTGAGTCCTGTAGTAATAATTATTTCACTTACAATAACTCATCAATTAGTGGTATTGATGTTTCAGATCTATTCAAAATCATCAAGTATATTATCAAGTTCTACATAGTATATTATGACAGGTATAGAAATACCATTTTTTCACTAGTACTTCAGTCTAAGTTAGTAAGTACTTACTACTAAGCTCTAGGATTGTACATAAGCTAAAAAGCAAATGCTCAAGTAATACTATCTAGTATGTCCATCAGCTTCTATTCCTTAAGACTGAAGTAGACCTTGACAAGTTTAGCAAATATTGCAAGTTCTTGAACAAGGCTCTTTGAAATATGTGACCTTGCCAAGTTGCTTGTATTAAATAGTAACTAACTATTCACTACTGAGATTGGTGGACATACAAACCTTCCTGGTTTCTGGCCATAATCAATAAACATTTTTCCAACATAATATATAATGCTTGGCATACAACACTATTTAGCATGAATGCTAATGAGAGTGCCTATATAGACACTAATTGGCATATGTAGACAAATTTATCATTATATAAAGCCATAGAAAGATATATCTAAATTGTAGTATTAGTATTAGTGTTACCATTACTGATGTAGCTATACAGTGCATATAAACTGAACAAGAGAGTTGAGGCTGATGCACTTCAGTCTTTTTATACTAGCATACTTAAAGTATAATTTCTATGGCAAGTAGCTTTTCACAGGTCTAAAGCACTCTGCAAACTAGGTTTACAAAAATGCTAAATATTAGGCTACTACTCAAAATGTTGACAAAGTGACTCAAGAGATCTTTAACCTACAAGCTTAGCAAAACAATAATGCTCAGGCACTCAAGGACCTTTGTACCCTTGCTAAAAAGATTTACTTAATGTTTTGCATCAACGTAGTATGCAAAACTGCTTCCAAAAACAAGCCATGTGCTCTTTTCTCTAACATTAATGATATATCTACTAACTATGACAGTCCGGCTACTATCACTAAGTCCAAGTCACTGGGCAAATCTCTGACTAAATCTCTATAGCCAAACATTCTATTACCTTTTTTTACACAGTTGATACTATAAACTGATATATTTTTGCCTTATCCCTCTGTACTAACCCTGGGTCTTTAGTAGTAGGCTAAAAGTATATATACTCTAAGTCAGGTCCAGGGTTTGTTTGATGATAATAATTTTCTTAGCAACTTTATGCTTTAGATAGCTAGTGCATTTAGAGAGTAAGAGGGAGAGTTATAATATATCAAATTATATCAATTATTGCCATATTATGGAAATAGATATGAGTGTTTAGAACTACACAATGGCCAACTCTAAACCTCTATAGGCTAATATAGCCAGATTATACACTAGCAGTTTACATGGTCCTACCATACCTGGAAAAGTTTGGAGAAGACTTTTGGACATATGAAGCACTAATTAAGCATATACTATATTTTTTCTAGTAGAATTCAGATCCCTACCTTTGATATAGCTAAAATATAACAATATTGACATATACCTGACATATAGCTCAAGATGCTAATGCTTCCTAATAAGAACAGGATGGCAGCATTTGAAATAAGAGTAGCCAGGTAGGAGGTACCCAGGTAAAGTAAAAGTCTGACCAGTTAAAGTAAAAGTTAGATTAGTGCCAAGATGGTCTTACTATTACTATTCTAATCATCACTTTCTCCTTATATGTACTGTTATCTAGATGAGGATGCTTGCTAGATGGGTTTGAACTTGACAATAAGGGTGCTTGAGGCTATAATGCAAACACTATGTTAATTATTACTGCAAATCTATACAAGTATAACCATGTACCACCAGGACATTATCCTTGCCTTTTCTCTTGAATAAGGCTAGAGTGAAATCCTATATCTCTAGCTTCCTTTTTAAATTTAGTAGTCTTGGCCATAATACACTAGACTAGGATGCTAGAGGAGGTGAATACTAGAACTGCAATATATCTAAAACTGGAGCCTGCTACAGGATTGTAAGACTAGCATATGATTTTAAACCCAAAAAATGTTAATATAGTTAACATTTGACTAATATACTAACTTCAGATTAGCAGGCAAAGTCTGGATAGGCACTTTTACTTGTTCAAACAGATTGTCTGCTATATCAAAATCTAATGTAAACATAGGTCTCTTAACCCTCTTTTTTAAAACTTTGCCTTACCATTCTTGCTAGAACCTATCTTGGCCTCCTTAGCAATATTATTACTATTGTTACAGTTACTATCATTTAGAGTGCTTTTAGAGTCATAACCCTTCTCATTGCTATCACCTAGTCACTCAAAAGTTAGAAAATGAGAAATATTTCACTGGTCAGTGTAGCCATTGATAAAAAAACAACAACTATAGCAATGTCAGAAGGAAGAAAGGAGTAGTTTATCCAAAATAATAGGCTTAAAGCACTCCTTTAAGTCTGGCAAACTATCATAAATAAAAACTCTACCAGCATAAATCAAAAAATATACTAGATAGACTACTATCTATATAATACTAAAATTGAAGTAGATGATACTTATTCCAAAGTATAGAAAGGATGAGATGCAGGTTTATAAGACTGAAATTCTAAAGACTCTTAGGCACTAGCAGTAAATTGTAGGGATAGATCTCTAGGTATTATGCATATAATCCCTTATTAAACCCTTAAAATATCCTTGCTCTTAACCTAAAAGTCACTATAGATAGAAAATAGCAGGTAGTATAAAAATCCCTAGAGGTTGGAGAGTAGAATATAAAAGGATAAGAATAGGGGTTGCCTTCCCTGACTCTCTAACCCTCTGGTCAAGGGTCAGGGGTATAGCTATAGGTATATTTCAAATACTATATGTGAAGGTGACACTAGATAATGTTAGAATATATAGACCAATACTACTTTATATGTTGTAATCTTTAATAGTAATTTTGCTCAGTCCAAAAAAGGAAATTACCCGATTTGGAAACTTCAATACAAACTTTTTGCTTCTTCAATCCTAGGAGCATTTCTTTCACTAAATAATGCTGTAGTAGATAAGTAGGAACTAGGTCAATGTGTTACTATATTGAAGTGGCAGAATTGAGATAGCAGAGTGCAGTTAACAAAGATGAACACAAGGCACTTAGATGTAGGTGAACCTTCCTAGCCACTATAGCCTATATGGTCCAGATGCAATTCAAGGGTCATGATTCGAGTCTTACTAGAATATACTTCTCCTTTGATATCTCTTTCAGACTTGTAAAAGTGAGAGGAGGTAGCATAGAATGCTGCTGAGAGTAGAGTATAACAGACCTGTCAGACTGTGAATTCTAGCCCATCAGTCACCATTGCTTGGTGTCCTAGATGATTTAGTGTGGACCAACCTACATTCTTACTGAGTGCTCAAGTAACAAACTGTCCAGAACTATTGTTGTCCTTTGAGTTACCTATCACTTGCCTGTACTAGAATTTTCAAGAGCTATAAGATCATAAATTGATCTCCTTTCTATACCATCCTTTCAGGTGTAAAGGGCACATACTGGCTGGTACCATACAATGCAGATTGAGCCTTTGGCACTGATTACATGGTACATGGTTCTTCTATCAGGTGTTGGGTACATGGCAGGTAGGTTTGCATATTTTTCTATATACATATTATGGCTATATATGGTTCTAGAAGGGCTTTTCTTGCATTTCTGGGCAAGGTAAGTGCTATGTACAGTTGTTCTTTTGCCAGTTACGCTTCTGAAAGGGTCTTAATATCCTCCTTGCATTATGGTCCCCAATATTGTATTATATCCTCTAGCCATAATGCACATCTGGCGCAGCCTGCTTAAGTTCAGGTATGTTTTCCATCTCTATGCTCTTATATGTAGGGCCCTCTATGCTTAGTGTTGCAGGGTCCAGTCCTAAGACTGGTCCAGGACTGCCCAAAGGACTGGACTAGCATAGGATAGAACTGCTCCCAGGACTGGACTGATATCAGTCCAGTTCCTAGTCCCAGTCCTATTGTAATATGTGCTTGTAAAAGGACTGGACAGGACTAGTCTGGACCAGTCCTTTAACATGCAGGAGGACTGAGAAAGGACTAGTCCTCCTTAGTCCTTTGTACTGCAAGGCAATTTAGATTATCTTGATTGTTTAATCTTATCACAATCACACTTGTTCTTTTTCAGAAAGAACTATACAGTTGCATTGACAAACACATGTGAGCACATCCAGATGTATAGTACACTAATAAAGCAGGTACCCATCTAGTGCCATACCTCATCCACACACCAATAGCACTAACAGACATCAAGAACACAATGGGAAACCACAGATAGGCAAGCAAACAGAAGTGTGCAACTAAAAGCTCTGAGTCCGAGTCTGGTAGTAATAATAGCAACAAGAAGGTCCTCATAGTCAAGAAAAAGAAGTTGAAGGGGAAGGCTGCTGCAGCAAAGGGTGCTAGAAAGAAGATGATAGGAAAGGAGAAGGCTAATAGAAAGAAAGAGGGGATAAAGACTTGTGAAGGGAGGACCCGAGCTAGTAAGCATGTGTAAGAGGCAGATGATAAAAGTGATAATGAAAGAATGACAGCTGATGATAAGCATGAGCTAGAGGGTGGAGAAACAGGTAATGTGGAGATAGAAAAGGGATTAATAATGCTATCGAGGTGCATCTGTGTTAGAATAGACTTGCTAGCCCAACTCAATTAACGATATACCATGTCACTACTAGGTGTCCTTTGGCGCCAATGATGATGATAAGATAGGCTTGCTAAATATTACAGAGATAAAGGTCAACCAGGCGTAAGACCTCCGAACCATCTTTACAGACTGGGTCAAGAAGAAGGTGCAGCATGAGGGGAAAAGCAGTTGGAAAGAGGGAGGTGGTGCACACTCTATTGGTATATAAACATCAGTTCAGTTATAACACATCTGGCTCAGATAAAAGGCAAGACTTACTGTGGATATTATAGCAAGGATGATGAGGTCAAAAAAAAAGAAGAGACCAGTTGCAGGATGGTACCATGGCGATAACTCGATATACCACTACCATATTCAATCCTGCTACTACAAAGAGTATGCGAAGAGGTACAAGAAACAGAAGATCAAAGGGAACTGGCTGTGCATACTGAAGGTAATACTTGCAGCAAGAAAGGTAGAGAAAGATAGGAGCAAGGATAAGAGCGGGGTGCAGATGATACTGGATGGCATCATAGAGAAGGTTTAGGGTCCAACTACCTTCTCCTAAGAAGGTATTCTCATGGCCGTGACCAAGCACATCATCTGTGGTAACCAAGTATATCACTAACTGTGAGATTGGTCACAGTACACATCTTGGTTTCCTCCTACAGGTACTTGCACTCACCAATGACATTTTGTTCCAGAACTGCCTGGTTATGATGTGCCCGAAGACCACAAAGTTGGAGCTGCTGAGCTGTGAGATGGTCCAGATGAAGATCACAAATTGTTTTGTGGAGTACATAATAGAGCTCAAGTATGATATTACAAAGGCCCCTAGCAAGATCACAACTATGTAGGATATATGCACAGCACCTCATACATTGGACCACTTTATGGAGATGATGCTTCAGTTCATCCAGATCAGGGAGGATAGAACGTGGAGATTTTGGGATGATATTAGTGCCTTCTGCAAGATTTTCAGAAAACATGATAGTGGCAACCTCGGCCACCTGTTTATCAGGTGCTTAGACCATGTGGGAGGAACTTTCAAGACCTACAACAAGGTGAAGTCTGCTATTGGCCAGCTCACATTATCATAACATTCTGCTAATACTACTAACTTTTATGTTTAGCTTAGCCACATTATGAATGACAATGCAACCAACTATATGACCATAGCTGCCGAAACAGAGGCCTGGCTTACTAGATGTGGTATGATTGGGGACTAGAACACAAGAGAGTACAAGCTCAGGTACATTCTCACTGATTGTACAGCGTGTTTTCCTTTTGGGCCTGTTGTACTTATTTGCACTGTGTCCCAGGTGCTTTGGCCATATCATCTAGCTAGGGATCAAGGATTTCATGTTAGAGATCATGCAGACAGCTGTCATGGAGACAAAGCAGGCCATATGGGACTACAACCCACAGGACCCCACAAGTCTTCTCAATGGTAGCCTTGATGTTATTATGGTTATCTGCACTTTAGCAGTGAAGGTAAGTTAGATTGTTTGTGATCATGATCTGTCTGCAGTGCTCACATGTAGAACCAAATTCTACAGATAAGCATGCTGCTTTAGCAGCATGCTACTGGCCAGATTCTATGTACCATTATATCATGTGCCTATATCTGAAGAATGTAGTGCTGATCATTATCTAGATTCAAGTGTCTGGCCAGTACAAGCAGCTCTTCCAGCAGCTGCAACTCAAGGCAAATGTTCCAGGGCTTACCAAACCCCTCATCATATCCCTCTACAACAATACGCAATGGAGCAGTGCTCTCAAGATACTGAAGCACTCAGATTATATACAGACAGTGCACCTGCACTTTTCTACTCCCAACTATATTGTTCAATTAACTGACATGCTTGGCATGCTCGCTGCAGCCAATCAATGAATTTATTGCCATTGCAGATCTCTAATTTGGGCCTATTATAACCATTCACCACAATGGGCAACTAACAAAATGCATCCCCTGGTCAGCATTCAAGCTCACCGATTAGGACTAGAAGTATGTCCACCTCTGCATTCAGATTCTCAAGGTAAGTACCCAAGTCCAGATGCACAATAATCTTCATGACCAGTCCTCCTATAGAATGCTAATGTATACCATCAAATCTGTTCTAGTACATGTGTCCTGACCTTGCACCAGGTCATTCTAATGATCGAGAGCCTCTTCTCTAAGTGGAAGCAGAAGCTCAGTAACCTAAAGTACCAGCTTTTCCATCCCATGCTTGAGTATGGTCTCGCAAAGGTCACCAAGTACTACAAGAAGCTCGATAATTCAGACATCTATGTCCTCATATTGTGTGAGTCCATAAGGTCACATTCTTTTTACACACTAACCATCTGTGCCAGTTATCTACCCATACTACAAGCTTGAGTATATTAAGGAGTAGTGGAGAGGTGAGGTTGAGTATAAGGAGGACCTTTTCACCAGTGAGCTAAACCCTCAGAACTGGCAGAAGTATACCTGCAAGGTTATTGAGAAAGCTGTAAGTGCTTTGCTTCCAGATCTTGATCACTTGCTAATATTCTTGCAGTGACAGATGGCAAGATATTGGCCACTCTGTCTCATAGTGACTACCTAGCCTAGTGCTACCACCAATGTTGCCACCAACAATGCATCTGAGCTACGTACCTCAACTACCACTCTTAAAGATAACTATAACTGTGCACATAAGGAGTATTACAAGGCTACAGCAAGTCAAGGTGGATAGAAGTTGGAACTACAGTGCTACCTTGATGACCTAGCTGAAGAAGTTACCAAGCTCACTGATATCATGCTCTACTGGCAAATGAGTAGCACACTATCTCGCTATATTAGGCCGTGAGACTAACATCTAATAGAACCATTTGAAAATGTATTTGACCATTGCCCACATAGCACTCGACATTCTCCCAATTTCTAGGACCTCTATTGGCTCAGAATTGCTCTTTTTGCATGTAAAGAAAGTTGCTATGGATAGGCACTCTTTGCTTGATTCCAAGATCTTTGAGCAGATTGAGTGCCTGAAGTACCATTAGAAGCCCCGGATGGTGGACTTGGCCCGAGCGAATGAGAAGGAGATCAAAGAGCTTGATTTGGATACATTTACATATATGGAGAATGCTGAGGCTCTCCTTACAGATGATACTGAGGATGAGGAGCTTAATTAGCTGTCTTATATTATACTACAGGCTTACTATGCACTGCTGATTCTCATAACTTGTATGCATTTCTGTACCTATATATATATATAGAACCAGTCCTGGACTGAATAAAAAACTAGTCCGGACCAGTCCAGGACTGATTCTGGTCCAGGACCAGTCCAGACTGGAGACTGGACTACAGTCCTAGGCAGTCCTTCAAGAACTGCAGTCCTGGTCCTAGTTCTCTTGATTCAGTCCAGTTCTATCCCCCAGTTCCAGTTCTAGTCCTAAAAATTTTTGAAAAAAGACTGGACTGGACTAGACCCTGCAACACTATCTATGCTATAGGTGTCCTAGTGTTTTTGTTAGGTTCTGGCAATATATTTTTTGTTCAAAGGTGTCATAATAGAAACCATCAAAGAAAACTTACAAGAATTCAAGTTGAATCACATATAGGTAGGGCATGTTGAGAGTAGGTGATAGCTAGCCTGATACATGGGCCATGTCCATCAAAACATATAAGGTCTTATTAGGTTGATTCTACATATGGGCTATATGCTCAGAAGATCAATGGCCAGTTAAGAATATTTTATAAAAGAAGAATTGCAAGAATCTAACTACATGTAACATTAAAAAACTCAAGATGTTTTTGAAGGTATAGGGAAGAGCACATTGAGAGCAGGTGAAAGCCTGACCGATGCATGCCACATTGCATTCTACTAGATAACCTGTGGTCCCTCAGGCTTTCTATTTACATAATGCAGGTATAGAAATCTGCTAGTGTACATATATACTACTAGAAAACAGTATTACACACTATATAGAACATATATATCACCTATTTAGTTCTAATTTTGCTCAAAACTCCCAAGGGTAAGAGGTAAGGATATATAAGAGTAAGAATAAGAGTCAGAAATTTATAACCCTTGGTCAACCTCTAACCTTTCAGTGAGGAATAGGGGTTTGAAAGATAAGAGTAAGAGCTGGAGGCCAGATACTTTAGAGTTACCTCTCTGCTATTTTCTAGCTACACAAGTGCTTGTCCATACTCTTGCTTGTCCTCATAAGTCTCTCTGATTTTACTCAATAGCTAGTTGTAATATTAGGTCAAAACTCTTTTACAAGCACTATTGTGCCCATACTTTTTCTTTTTTATTTTTTATATGGTATACACTTTGTTCCTCTATGTTGGCTGAGCATAGTACATGCTCTAGTCACACTATTAGATATGGTCTTAATTTAACTTAAGGCTTGCTACTCTCAGTAGTACAGTATGTAAAAAGCTTCTAACCCAAGATTCCAGCACTAATAGAAGTGGTCTACCTCATAGCATAGGAGGCTAAAGAAAGGCAACAAAACAAAGCCAAGATAGAACACTCTAAGGCTTATATCTCTTGTAGCTAAGATATAGCAATAGACTAAGAAGGCTGAGCAGACAGTGTTAGATTATGCATCTGCTATGTTTGTTTTTAGAATAAGGAAGCGAGACTTATCATGGCTTGCTGAAGACTTGGATATGCATTTTATCTGACCAAGGTACAAGATGAACATTGAGATGGGAATAATGTAGCCTAGTATATCTATAACAAGCAACCATGTCTACATCAGAATTTCTCATTCAGTAACACTTGTGAAGTTTATAATAGCATTACCTTTGATAGTCAAAAGAACCTACTCTTCTACTATATTGTGAACCCACTAGTACCTGCCCTTCAAGATCCAAAATGTTCCCTAGTCTATCTAGGCTATAGCATGGGTCACTCGTAGGTCCTAAAAATCAAACCTGCACCTGCTATACCTAGCAATAACCTATACTCATAACCTGTATGTAATGTTACTTGATGTAGCCCGGTTCACGCACACCCAATGTACACTGAACCAATCTCTAGATTGAGACGATGCGTATACAAAGTGGACATGGTGAAAAGCTGAGGCCCTCTCGCCACGTCAGCTGCGCGTCTGCTGGACACGTGCTACTCGCTTAGATACAATGTACAATCTAATCTAATCGACGTCTATTACATTCTTCCCCTTCAGAACCTGACCCAGGTTCTACATAGCGAATGGTAGGTATAAGCATAGTCATCATATGGGAAACAAGAAAATGTTTATATCAGCATGAGGCGGACTTGATGTGGTAACAATGGCATAACTGCAAAACCCATGAGAGCCAGCGCTCCGTACAGAGGTAGCTCATGCATAACGGCGGCGCACAGGACCAGAGCTCCATACAGAGATAGTCAGTGTAAGGTCGGCCAGAGCTCTGTATGGAGGTGACGTCGCTCATGCGGTGGGTGTGGGGTCATCTGGTTTGGGTGCAGGTTTGGGCACGGGATCAGGAGTCAAGTCAGCAGGGACCACCTCATTGGGTTCATTCGCAATGGTGGGGATGGTAGATGTCGACGCGGCTGGTGTGGGGTCAGGTGTCTCATCCATGCGGTCGGGGCCACTGGCCACAGGTTCTTCGATGGCGGCGCCTGAGCCACTCGCATTGTTCACACCAGGCGCTGCAGTTTTGTGATGGTCGGCTGGCTCTTCTTCATCTATTGATGCGTCGGTGTCCTCGACGGCTGGCGGCACCATCGTGTGCATTGTCCACGAGAGTTTGGCATAGGTGGGAACATTGACGATGTTGTCAAGACGTGCTAGCCACATCGTGAAGTCCGCGCTGGAGTTCGGACTGCGACCTTCGCTTTCGTGATGGTGATGACTCGCCATCGGGCTTATCAGTTTGATGGACTCCTCCATCAGGCCGCACTGTACGAACCATGCTGTGATGTCGAAAATCGACACATTAGTAGTAGGGCTGGGGTAGGCGTAGAACTGCTCCAGCCTGCCTTGGGAGTACTGACCGAGCTCGATGATATGGTGGTACAGCCCCGGAATGGAGAAAAGCTGGGCGATGACCTAAACAAAGTGAGCACGGTCACTGTCCCATGTGGGCCCGAACCGGGGGAGGATTTGACGCAGTAGCAGGTGCCCTCGGACATGCTCGACCTGATAGAAGGGAGAGCTGCCTTGCAGCGGAAGGTAGGTCAGTCACTGTGATGGGTACAGATTCCAGTACTGCATCCAGTCTTCTGGCGGGTCATCGCATTGGGGGTTCACGCTCCTTGGAGCCCTATCATCTTCTGTGCACCTTTGTAGGAATGCGCGATAGCCTTGGTCGACTCGACTATGACACTACGACTGTTGGTCACGATCAGGGTTGCTCCAGCGAGTTTTGAGCTGGTAGAGGAACCCTAGTGCATGGAGGGCAGGGTTCCTGTCATACTGGTAGAGAAGGTCGCGTACCTGCTGGTACATGCCACCCCCTTGTTCTCAGGCGGACCACACCAGCTCAGTGTACTGGTCGACGGTGAGGGGCACATAGTCAGCCCATCCATCAGTGAGGTGTGCATCCATCAGACACGGCCAAAAGGACATACGGGGCTTGCATTGGCCCACTGGTACATGTGGTGGGTCCAGCGCCAGGTTGAATGGCAGGTTATGTGATAAACCTGCTTGGTTTGATGGTGCAGGACCTGCGGCAGGGGACAGGGGCCCATAGTCGAGTCGTTTCAGGCCATGTTTGTCCCGTGTGGCATTGCGGTGGCGACAGTTGATGGCGTGCATCCGTACATTGAATGTGCATTGTTTGCCCTTCCCAGCGTTATAGGGCTCGACGTCAAGGAGGGAGTCGAACTCGTCGTCTGATTCCTGAAAATCGTACGCGATTTCAGGGCCATGGATAGTGCATGATGTGCTTGATGTGGGCTCTGACTAGCTGCTCACTGGGGGTGCGGCTGGCGTGGCAAGTGCAGATGTTGACGTCTGCCTGCTCAATGCCGGTTCGGACGTCACGGGTGTCTGGTGATGGGACAAAGATGGCTGCAATGGGGCTGGATGTTGACGTGAGGACGATGGTTGTGTCAAGCCTCTGCGTGATGAGCGAGGCTGGCTGGTCTGGCAGCGATCATTGATGCAGCAATGGTCATACCCTTGAGGAGAGTAGTGGCAGTCGCAGTTCGAGGGCCAGCCCTAGTTGTGATGAGGTGATCGTGAGCGATCACATTGGTATCGATGGTCACTGTCCCTCATCGATTGCTCGAGGGCCTTGGCCTTGTCCTGGTAGTGGTCAATGGCGTCCCATGCTTTGGCAAGCCAGTTCTCGAGGTTGTCATTGGTGTCAGCGAGCCTGTCGACCTCTTGACTTAAGCGGGCATACTCAGCGGCGAGGTAGTTACGTTCGGCATTGAGGCATTCGACCTTGCGTGATAGGTCTGCCAGCGGCCTTCCTCCCCCTTCAGACAGCGCATGCTGTCGAAAAAAGTCATGCATGCAGATCTGATGATCATGCAGTGCCACCGCATTCACTGCTGCGAGCACGGGGTCAAACTGGGCAGCCTGGCTAATGTGCTGGCCGTAGGCCATGCATGGGGGGCAGCCCTCACAGTGGACCATCATCATGAGGTCCTTGTTGAGGCATTCCCATGGGGGTGCCTGGTGGGACGGCATGAGCAGGGGCATGCCCAGTGGCATCGCCATCAGCAGCATTGGGATCGATGGGACTTGAAGTCCTAAGGGTGGTCCGAATGGACCGCCTGCATTGAAGCCCGTGTTCGCCACGGGCATCGGTTGCATGCCCATGGACGGTCCTTGGTACTGCGGGTTCGGGCCCATTGGGACCGCATATTGACTGTAGGGGGCCTGGGGGGCGTTGTAGCCCTGGGGCGCGAATATCGGCTGCACCTGTGGTGGAGCAATATTAGTGGTAGCGGTAGTGCTGGCTGGCATCTGGTGATGCACCTGCATGTTATACTGCTGCTGCTGCTGTGCAGCATCAGGGTTGACGGGCATCGCAGCATTGCCTTGCGGTTGCTAGGGCTATTGGGGGTTCATGGCGATAGAGGTAGTGGAGCGAAGAGAGGCAAGGAGGAATTTTTTGGTGGCAGCGACAGACAACGAGCTAGAAGGCCCGCGACAGTGATCTCGAATTGGGATCGATTCCCACGTCATGGTCACATGAATTTTACGTGCCGCCGCCCTTCGTGTCCTTGGGCAGAGACTGCCAGTGCTGGACTCCATGGAGCGCCAAGTACTCATCAAGTGCAGACAACTTCCAGCACTTGGCGTACGACTCCCAGCTCTCATCGTTGTGAGTCCGGTGGACTCACAACTCGAGCTTGTTGTCCACCCAACGGTGGCCAATTATTTCCTCAACATACTATTCTTGCTCCTCTAGAGCTCCGATATCATAGTACACCCACAAGTCGTGGTGCAGGAACAGAATATCGTCGTTTGGTTCATACCATCTCAACAGCGAGATGTGGAACGTCAGGTTGATCTTGCATTTGCGCAAGTCCTCTGGCAGATCTAGAGTGTAGGTTGATATTTCCGGATGTGCAACCTGGACCCGATAGGGTCCAATGAACTTCAGGATAAGCTTGCATGCACGACCTTTCGGGAATGATAGGTTCTGCATGGGGAGGAACACAAGCGTTCCCTCCTTAATGTTCAGTTCCTCCTGACAGCGCTGGTTGGTATAGTGCATCTGGTTGACACAGGCTATCAAGATCGCGTCATGCACGATCAGCAAGTTGTTGCATGCGCATTCAGCGAACACACGTACTCCTTCATACTGGGTATCCATCTGGATACCTGCCATCGTGTGGGGAAGGTACCCATAGTTCAACTCAAAGGGTGCAAATCCCGTCGTGGCGCTCACAGACGAGTTCAATGTGAACTCGGTGATGGGGAGCTTCTCAACCCAATCAAGCTGGTCTGGATCAACCACCGAGCAGAGGACCTGGTTGATTGAGTAGATCGTCTGTTCAGACGTCCCATCTGTCTGCAGATGAAATGCGGTCAACATGAGCAGGTGCGCTCCCATCATCCAATAGAGCTCGCGCCAGAAGGCCGAAGTGAACTTCAGGTCTCTATCGGACATGATAGATTGCAGCAGGCTGTACAACCGCACCACTTCCTTAAGGAAGATCACAGCCAAATCCACTGCTGTGTCTGTGGTGTGAATGGGTATCAAATGCACCATGGATGTCAAGCGGCATATAATTACCCACAGGTAGTCATACCCATTCGAACGCAGGAATGGTCCTACAAAGTCTATCACGATCGCTATCCATGGAATGAGCGGGATCGGAAGTTTGTGCAGTAGCCCCGCAATCAGGTGATTGCGTGGTTTACTGGCCTGGCATTTTTGACAAGATAGGCAATACTTTTTGATGTCGCAGCCCATGTGGGACCACCAGAACCAGCATCGAGCATACTCGGACGTCTTCCGTGCACTGAAGTGACCAACGGTTACATAAGCAAGGTTGACTGTGACCTGAGTTAGTGTACATTTGCCTATCGTCCCGGTAGGTAAACACAACACGGACTCCTGCTGACGGTTCATCATGTACAGGAGTCCATCGTGCAACACAAACGACTTGTGCATGGCAGGATTCTCCAGGATCTTCTTGAAGACCACGTCCTTCGCATAGTGTGCACGTACTGCATTCATGAACCTGTCCAGGTTCTCGACCTTCATCTGCAGGGATGGTCCGCTGGCCAGTGATTGGCTCACAGTTAGGTTGTCATGTTCAGAGACTGTCAACGGTCCCATCATTGGCTCATCTTGTGGTAGGGGCAGAGAGGCTGTGGTCTCTTGGGCTGCCACCTGCGCCATCTCGTCAGCCTCGACAGTGTGTGGCTCGACGCGCATCTTCAACCTGCATTGCCTATCATGCTCTTGCGGTGCAAGACTGGTGGGGTTCTGACGCGTGATATGCCTGGCGTGCAGCTCCTCAACATGAGTCCACAGCAGATGGTCCCAGTCAGGATCGAGACATATGTCAGTGTTGACGTACTTCTGGGACGGATGAAGTTCATCCACGTTATTGTTCTCAAAGTATCGAAAGAGGCAGTCCGCCACCTTGTTGTCCTTGCCGGGGACATGGTGGACTATATAGTCGAATCTCGACATGTAGTCAAGCTATCAGACGCGTCATGGGCTTGGGTTTGAGCTCTTTTTGAAAAATTCGAGGGATTTGTAGTCGGTTATGACCGTAATCTTGAGCCCTATCAACTTGTCTTCCCATTTCATGAGGCCCTCGAGGATCGTGAGGGCTTCTTGCTCGTAGGTCAGGTATGACCGTTGAGTGCTGGTGAATTTTCTCGACAGGAAGCCCGCGGGGCGACATGACTGCCAGTCAGGCCCTTGGCCATATACCGCGCCGACACCGTGGATGGATACATCGCAGATGAGCCAGATTGGCTTATCCTTCTTCAGGTCAATTGGCTTGAGAATCGGGGTGCGGCAGGCCATGGCCTTAATCTTCTCGAGGCACATCTGGTGAAGTGGCCTCCAGATGAATGCACGCTCATTGCACGACATCTCCAAGAGTGGAGACATGTATGCTGAGATGTTAGGCATAAAGGGGGCCAGGTAGTTGAGAAGTCCAAGAAACCGCTGGACCTCGAGGTATAAGTGCAGGGTCTGCCAGTCACGGATACACACCATCTTGTCTGTGTCAGCATGAAGCCCATGCTCATCGACAATATGACTGAGGCAATCCATGCGCTCTGAGTACAGGTTGCATTTGCTCTAACTCAGGTAGAGTTGGGCCTCTCGGAGCTTGTCAAATACAAGCTTCAGATGTTTCTTGTGGTCCTCAATTGAGTCCGAGAATACGAAGATGTTGTCCAAGTAGACGTGGATGAATCGTCCGATAAAATCGAGGAACAAGGTTGTCATCAACCTTTGGAAGGTGGCAGGTGCATTGCAGTCACCCTGCTGCATGACCATGCTGAAGAACGTGCCAAAGGGCATGGCGAAGGCCGTCTTGTGAATGTCTTCGAGTTCAATGCATATCTGTTCGTATGCATCCGATAGGTCAATCTTCGACCTATACTTTGCCTGCGCCACATCCATGTGGATCTGGTCTTGGTCGGGCAGTGGGGTGACGTTCTTGACCATATTGTCGTTACATTGACGGGCGTCAACCATGGTGCGTAACTTGCCATTCTTCTTGAGCACACAGAGTAGTGGCGCAGCCTGCATCGCAGTGCCTTCCTTCCACCACTTGGCCTTTACGTATCGGCCAATTTTCTCCAGAAGGTCGTTCTTGACCTCCTGAGGTACTCGCGGGAAGTGGTATTTGTACTGCTTATCGGAATCGATAAGTGGTATGCAATGATTCACTTCTCGCTATGGCGGGAGGCCATCCGGTAGAGGCTGCATGATGTCTTCGCATTCCTTGTACCACTTTTCACGAAGTTGCTTGACTCGTTCTTTTTCGCTGCTGGGTTCAGGCGGCTCCTCATGAGTCATGCGGATCGCCTTGTCTTCGAGGAAATTCTCAACCATGGCCATGAATAGCTTGTTCAAGCCTAGCAGGTCTGGCAGACCCAGATTATCCCCTCTCAGTTGAGTAGATGAATAATGTATCGGAACGAGTCGTTCCACAATCCTCGGGATTGTTACATTGGCCTTGCGGCCTTGGTGTCATTCGGTTCAATTCGTTGGTGCAGTTTTGGGTGTTGCTGTCTGTGTGGACAGCAGTTTGGCCGACGAACTTGTCTAAAAAGCGGCTTTTGCACTGCTCCCCTCCCTTCCAGATGACACTGCTGTCTGCACATAGCGGGAATGGGGAGGCTCTGCTGCGGTACTACCCGCTGTGAGCCCCTACTGCCTTCTGACCACTCGCTGGGCAGTCTCGCACAGGCAAGCAACAATCTATTGCTTGTGCACTTCAGTTTGTGTCTTCTGCACCTCTGCGTCTTCCACCGCTGAGTAGACCCCGATGTGCACACCATCGATGGTAACAGTGCGGGTCTTGAAGTTCAAGACCACATTGTGCTGCTTGAGGAATGGCATCCCCAAGATGACGTCGTAATGGTTGATGTCGACCACATCAAAATAACATGGCTCATTGATGGGTCCAACCCTCAACTTCATGCGCGTGCCATGGTTGATGCGTGTGCGACTGCCCTTGGTACTGAGCTGCAAGTTCATTTGGTCCCACAGATCAATCCGATCCGCTTTTAAAACGTAGGCTTGTCTGGGTGAGATTGCGACCATAGTATACCCCGTGTCAATGAGGGTGTATGCAGGCACGCTATTTACAATGGTTTTAATGCAAATGGGCTATTGTAGCTCAGGGTCATGGACCGGCTGGTCCTTCGATAACGTCAATCGGCATATATGAGAGTCGTATAGCCATGCATTCTTTAGTGATTTCGCTGGTTCTGCAGTCGCTTCTAGCTAGAACAACTGCAATATTTTCTAAGCATTGTAGACGATGCTCATCAGGACGTGTTCTAGCTTCTCGTCTGGGTTCGCGAACATCGGTTTGACGTGCATTGCGAAATGCTGGGGGCCCCCTTCGTGGCCGTCATTCCAATCATCGTCGGAAGGTGAATCGTACCCAAGGGGGTAATCGTCCTTGTAGTCAGGTTGGGGCAATTCATCGTGGGGCTCTCCTGTGCCCTCATTGATCTTCTCATCTCGAGACGGTCCATCATGAACTTCCTCCTCTGCCTTTTCATCTGGATTGTCGATGTCGATGATGTGCTGGGTATGTAGGCGAGTATCCTTCCTATACTGGGGGCACTTTGTGTCAGTTGATATGTGACCCATGTCTCCACACTTGAAGCACTTGACTGGCTTCGATTGGCTGGTTGAGGGGCCAGTGCGCTGTGGTGTCGGTTTCGACGATGTGGTCTTGAACTTAACGGGCCTGCGTGACTTACTGCCGCTAGTGCTATCGTGACTATCACGCGGGGCAGTTGGCTCAGAGCAGAATGGTAACGCGGTCGACCCTGACTGTCGGGGTGGGCCTGCGTGGTGTTTGCCTTTGGAGGAGGATGACTGCGTCGATGACAGGAGACCCAGGCATGGTTGCATGCTGTCGCCTCGCCGACTGTGAAACCCCTCAAGGGCTTCCTCAATCTCTCGAGTGGTGGTCACGAACGTGGCCAATGGGTCATGGTGAATATGCAGACCCCGACTTATAGTCAGCTCCCGCTCAAGTCGAGGGAGTAACGCTTCAACAAAACGTTCCTTCATGGCCTGCTCATTGGGCAGTTGGAACATACGTTCCGTGTAGTAGAGCAGTTGGTCGTAGAGGCGAGCTACGCCGCCATTGCTGGGTTCGAATTGAACCCCTGCAAACCCTTTCGCAGCTGCCACAAACTGATCCATTAGTATGAAGCGATGGTATAGACTCACGATTGAGTCAAAATGCGACATCACCACCACTTGCAGTCGTATCGGAGACGTCACCATCTGCTGATACTATATGGCTGCCTTGCCTGTCAGGCAAGATCAAGTGAAGGAGATGCATTCTTGGTCATGGTTCACGCCTCAGAGCTGGAGCATGTCCAGAAAACACAGGAGGTTCTCCAACCATACGTTGAAGGCGTCATTGTCATCCTTTCCATCAAAGGGCTCTGGCAACTTCAATTTCACCTGCTTAAGGTAAGCCGGCAGTGGTTCACTTGTATTGTCCTTCAAACATTTATTGAAAATGCTAAGGATCATGCCAATGCCCAGGCTATCATGCAAGTTAGCCTGGTTGGTGCCTGGGATCGCCCATGGATTAATGGGGTTCACGTTAGTTGCATTTCTCGAATGTGACACAGAAGGCACTGGGGCACTGGCAGACGCTAACGGGATATAGTATCCACTAATGGTGGATGTCGCGGTGGGGGGCAGCACGTTAATGTGCAGAGCGTAGCTCAGTCAAGATGACTGAGCCTGCCTATGCCCGCTGATAGACCCTACGTTCATTGGAATATTGGGGCGTGGTGGAGCGGGGGCTGCTGAGCTATATGGTGGGTACACTGTATGTAATGGCAAAGGCTGTGACAATTGCATCACCAAATGTCCGAAGTGGACACTCCGTCACCTAGGTTCGGGTGCAGTGGGAGGCGGACTGGTGGTTCGTCCCTTGGGAGAGCGCACATTGTTGGCTAGTGTCGCTTTCAACACTGGCATGCATTCGGGCCCATAACCTGGTGGGTACAGTGCTGGGGAAGGTACGCGTGTGGATGCGCACGAGGCCAAACCAGCTGTCCTCTCACGCGCCTAGCGGCTACGTGCGAGCGCTTCATCCACTCACTTAGCAAAATCCTCGCTCTGCTGGCAGGCGGGGTGGTCGACAGGGACCACCACATCGTGATGAATGAAATTAAGCCCTAAGCCAGGCAACTTGTTCAGAGGGGAGTTCACGGTAGCGAACACCATATTTTGTGATGGCTGCTCACCATACTTGTCAAGGGGCGGTTCAGGATGTTCCATGGCTGGGGAGCCACCGGGCATCATGGTAATGGCCCCTTTGACTTATTGTTCATTCTCATCGAGAATCTGTTCTCGCCTATGTTCCCGCTCGAGTTGCTCCCATTTGCAGAGCTGATCCTGCAGGGCCGCTACTGGCATGTGCAGGTCTTTATCTGTTAGCATTTGTGTGGCCTGGTCCAGTATCCCCATGGGGGATAGCTTTGTGTTCATTTCAGCCATCATGGCTCCCACACCTGCAAGGCATCTGACAACGTTGACGAACTCTTAGATCTGCATATGGATCTCAGGCAATTTGGGTTGGAGCATGCCTCTGGGTGAGCGACCCGCTCGCGGTGAGGGGGACTGGTCAGTCCATACGTCTCGCGACTGGTGGTCACGAGACGGTCGTACGGTCACATTGGGCGGTGGATACAATGTGCTACTTGCCATCGGACTTCCTCAGTTTGAAGAAGCCGACAAGACTGGCTCTGCGGTAGCAACACGCTGAGCGGTTTTCGAAGGCATTCCGAGGGGCGTGGAAATACCTGCCATGCCCTGGAAGAACCCAGAGGATTCTGTGGGTGGGATGCTTGAGCGTGGGTGCGAAGATCCTGTGGGGCCGGGCGGTGATGAATAGAAGCCTCCCGGGATCGTGGTGCTTCCTAATGAAGTGTTCGGATTCCGCGAGAGTCTTTTACTCAGCAAAGCTCAACTTGAGCTCACGTGTTGTTGTGGGGAATTGCTTGGAGTGCCTGTCATAGTAGGTGCCTAACACACTGTCCAATCTAGAAACCCACGATTGCGTGGAGGAGTGTAAAAAAGTGTAATGTTACTTGATGTAGCCTAGTTCACACATGCCCGATGTACACTGAACTAATCTCTAGATTAAGATGATGCGTATACAAAGTGGACATGGTGAAAAGCTGAGGCCCTCTCGCCACATCAGCTGCGCGTCCGCTGGACGCACGCTACTCACTTAGATACAATGTACAATCTAATCTAATCGACGTCCATTACACTGTAGGTCATTCTAGGTTAGAGTTATAGATACTGGGTCATGGGTACTATAAGTATGGGTCGATATGGTAGGTTAGTATAGGTATATAGTACAAACTCAGTGTAAGGACAACTTTGCATAGGGAGAGAGTATTGATTTTTATATGTAGAATAGTAGTACATGCAAATGTCTAAGCCTTAGTCCTTGTAGGTAGCCATCAACTCTTCATTATTCCCATTGGTCAAGTTTTCTTTCTACTGCTACAGGTTCAAGGCTTTCTGTAATGAAGATTAGCCTATACTGCCTATGCCAAAAAACAACAAACTAAACTTACTAGAAAATGATGCCAAGCCCAGTCTTAAAGAGTCCTAAAAAGAAGCTCACTAGAGATATTATCCTCACCTACTAACTCTGATATCCTAAACAGAAGCTTTCAAAAGTGCAACCATTGATGGTGAGTTTGTGGTAAGTCATTGTAGAAGAATTTTATAGTAGTGAGCATATTCTGGATGACATTTTTTGGGTTAGAGTAAGCAGAAAAAAGGCTGGACTTCTCTTCAGGATAAGCCAGTAGTTATAGTAGTAAGTTGAGCATATCTTGTTGAAGGACTTTAGAATACTGATTTAAAAGCAGCAGGTAGAAAATCAGATTTAGTACTATCAGATAAAGTAAAATCAATCTTACACACTAAAGCACAGAAACTATCTGCCTGAATCTCTATTTTAAGCCACTAGGATATGGCTCTGATGGTAGTGCACTCCTTGGTATTATTTTGGAGCTAATTATATGTAAATATTACTTGGACTGCTATATTTTAATCAGCACATCAGCTTAAAGTAAAAAAGTATGCATTTCAAACTTCTACTAGCTTATTTTCAAAGTTATAAGGTGTTATATTAAAATCTGATTGAGCTGTAAAAATGGTAGTAAGTAAAAACATATTTACTGGTGAGCTAGTAAGAGTGTATGAGGGAGCAAAAATATTAACAAGGCTAGAAAGGTTCTCATTATTAGACATAGTGCAAAAAATAGCAAAAAATAGAGTGTATATATTAAGAGTGTATCACATCCAGAAATAGTAGCAAAACTTGAAGCACCAGGTGCAGGTATAAATAGAGTTATAGACTGCTGCTAGGAGAAATGAACTTCCTGTTATTATCATTTTAATTTGATAATCAGAGAGTATTTGGGACATGTATACAAGAGATCGTGGTTAGAAGACAGTAGTGCATGGTAGAAATTTACATTCATATAGACTATAACTAGTAATCATATATGTTTAGGTATTTAGAGGATTAAAGTCTCAAAGAAAAGCTATATATCAATTATGCCAATATCAATAGCATTCTAGCCCTTCTTTATCTCAATAGTAGAGGCACTACCATCGATCTTTAGCAGCTGTGCAGTCTTGCATAGATCAGTAGTCTTAATATAGCCCATTTTTGACCAAGTACCAAGATAGAGCAGTGTGCAAGTCATCTAGGCAGCCATGCAGCTGCACATGTGCAAGAGAAGCAAGTAACCAAGACTAAAAACCTGCTCAACATTAATAGATGTGGCTAAGGTATAAAAATAATGTATTGTTAAAAGCTAGAATATCAAAACAAATGATAAAAAGTGCAAACCTGGAATTATCAGATAGTCTAATACTATTCAAGACAGGTTGGAATAGATAGAGTACCTCTCTATCTATCACACAAAAGCATTGGCCAGAGTGCTAAAGAGTGCTGCAAGATAATATTCAACCTCATTTTTGAGCTCTAAAATATGGATACAAGTAATTGTAGCAAGCATGTCAAAGATATTTTCATTTTAAAGAGAAAGGGTAAGTTTAAATACACATTTCCAGCTGGCCAAAGAATTTTCCACTCACATTAAAAAAGTTGGTGTCTGCATTATTGTTATCTTTATCATCATCTAGCTTGCTGGAAGATAGTGCACTATTGTCATTAGTATTAAATAAAGCTCATGATGACCTATGAGAGGACCAGCTTAAGATATGGGTATTATCTAGTATGCTGTTATTCTCCTCATTATTGTTCTTATTGTTCTTATTAGTATAGTGATCTTCATATAACTACTTAAATGTTTTGATGAGAAGCTCTTTCATGGTTATGTACTAGGCCTCAGACTAGTACATCTTTTTGAAATAATGCATTTTGTAGAAAGGATAGAGAACTGGAAGGGCAACTAGCATAAGTACAATAGTATAGGGCAGAGCAGATGAATAATAACTTACAGTTACTCACTTATAGTAATGTGGTACATTGCTAATATATCACTATACAAGTAGTACCAGTTTAGGACTTTCTTGGTGATTCTGCACATAACCTGAATTGGTTTGAAGTACTTTAAGAAGGCAATAACCATGCTGAGAACCTTGTTAACATAGTTTATGGTTAAGATAACCTGGGCCAGGTTGGGCATGCTATAAGAAAAAAACAAGGTTGTATGCTTAAAGATCTGGACATAGAAGAGCAGGCTCAAGGTAATGTACGAAAAGAGCAATACAGAACCAGTAGTGATAGATGAGGAAAGCAACAAGGTAACATCAAGATAGAATGTATAATATAGAAAAAAGGGGCCAAGGCACTATAGTTATAGTCCGAGAAAGTGGTACAGGATTGCATGTAGCAGTAACCACTGCTGTATATGCCATTAAGATTAGAGTTAGCAGTACATTAAGATAAGGTTAAATTTTAAGCTGTGCATAAATCTTGAGAACCTTTTTAATACACAGTGGCCCAGTCTTTATCAAACAGTTCAAACTGCTGTAACCCATTTTTTTGCTTGTAGTTATATTGTTATACATGGTGCAGTACTTCAATATTACCTCTAGCATATTATAAGTCAAATTCTATTGCATATAAACATTCCAGAAAAGAAGGCATTTTGAAAGCTTATAGAATGTGCAATACTTCTTCTAGGCAGGCAACAGCCTTGTTATCAATATAATGACCTTGAAGGTAAAGGTGCAAATCTGTTAATATCTATAGTATATTAGTAACCAGATGACAGTCATAAGTATGCTTCTGAGCACTCACCTTTGCTAACAGCAACTTTAGTAGATACATGCCCTTCTTGAACTCCTTCCACTCACCTTTAGAAAGCTTGGTGACCATATTTAGAAGCTTTTTGCTATCCATGTTGTCCTCTTCTTTACTATCTTTTATATCCAAGGCATCCTCCAGCTCAGGTATCAACTCCAACTTCTATGCAAGCATCAAGATCTCCTTTTCTCCTTTGTTTTTATCATTAGTAGTTGTTCTTTACCTATGCTGTAGTCATGTTGAACTGGTAGATAAAGTTCTTACCAGCAATGATGTTTGTAATATAGTAAAAGCAGTAGATATAGGTTTTTTGTCTCTTAAAGATATCAAGGTTCTTGGTAAGTACTTTAAGCATCAGGTCATTGTTAGTAGCATTATTTTATATAACAGTAAGAATCTAGGACAACAGGTAAGCACTAGTTAAACTCTAAAAGATAAGTAGTCTGCAGATATTACTGACCTTGTCCTTGATCCCAAACTTCTTCAGAACCTTGGTGAACATGGTGGCCAGGTGGACCTCCATGTAGAACTTTGCAATTTTAATGAAATTGAGCAGGAGCATGATCAGCTAGCCCTTATGTTTGAAGTGCACTATCACCATAATAAATAATCAGTAGTTAGATGATGTCCATATATCAGTTATGAAGTGGAGCACACTATCATACTTCTGAGGTAAGGCTTAGTTTATACCTGAAGGCTACTAGAGGTACATATAAACTGTAACTGACCTAAAGGATCTTTGTGATATATATTTTAGTCTTAGCAAAGACTTCCTTTCTATCATGAGCAACTGTGGAGGGTGAGAGAAGGTGATATCCTGGGCAGCCTGCCTTTATCAACATTTTGAAACTGGGATCTGTAATGATATAGAATAGATGCAGGCTACCTACTTCATAATCTCTACATGTATTTTCATGTGTACATGCTGGTGTGCACTGTACATTACCTTGCCAGCCTTCTGCTAGAAATGGCTGGTGATTGAGCTATTCTTGAGAATACCACTAACAATCTTTTCACACACCTCTGAGACGTTAGTAGCTATGCACATAGCCTTATGGCCTTTTTGTTCTAGCACTTGATGGTGTGGTGGCACATATTCAAGGTAGAGTTATAGTCCTTTATGTTGAGAAAGCAATAAACTTTGGCATTGCAACCACGCCTGAGGTAATAGAAGATGTGAGAGCAATGTTTGCTCATATACTTGATATTTAGAATAGGGCTATAGAAGGTGTAAATGGTGCTTATCTATCTAGACTTTATGTTTTCTGTAGCTCACTGATAAATACTTATTTCAGAAAGTGAATGTATAATAGGATATACCAAGCTCATCCTCACTGTTACTCTCAAGAGGGTTCTTGTCCTTCAAGTCACTACTCGAGTTCTAGTCTTCTGCCTCCTTTTTCTTTGTAGCATAATTATCAATAACCATAAACCTGTTCTTTTTGAGAAACTTAGATGTGCAACAGTCCTTCTTGCCCTTATAGGCCTTCATACAGGCTGCATGCCCACCAGTTGCCATGGTGGATACATCAGACTTCTTTGTCTGTATGCAAGTAGCAGCGGTGTGCTTGCCTATCTGCTTGTTAGTATTATTAGTGGACATCTTAGCAGTAGAGTTAGCAGTAGAATTAGTAGCAGTAGAGCTGTTGAAGTTAGTACTCTAGTGTATACAGTTTTGACCGCACCAAGTCCATGTTCATACCATACATAGTTTACAATACGCTCTACCTCGGGTAATTTTCTGTTGTCTAGCTTACATCTCATTATAGAGATACAATGTACTCATCATTAGAGACTCCAATTAGTGTAGATCTAAACACACTTCTACTTTACACTGTAGCATACGCATTTCTCGTCCTTTAAGCGCCATAATAGTGCCAGTAGATAGAGCACCTTATAAGCGACCTAGCACGTGTTCTATAAGCTGTCCCGATGCCTCACTTTACAGAGCTTGACTAGGCCATTGTGATCGCTCTGAGGTGCACTGTAGCTAATAGGTTATGAGCCCTGTGCTCTGACCACCTTAAGATATCCAAACTTGCCTGTCCAAATGCTCTGTAGCCTCTTCTAGCTCTTATCTCTCTACCACATTATCTGCTTGTCCCCATTTTCACTCTGGCACACTCTTCCTTCATTTCTTTGCTCCTCTTTGCAGTTTTCATCTAATTGCTTCGTCGTTTCGCCTGCTTGTCACGTGCCATGTCACTACCCCTGCCCTATGGCACCAGCCGCTGCAACCTTCCCCAAGCTCTCCAATCACAACTACCAGCAATGGAGACTCGACATGGAGGCCAGGCTTCGCATCCTGGGTGCCCTGCGCATTGTCCAGGGTTCTGAGACCAGGCCTAGCTTCATTGCTTCCCTAGATGCTGGAGAACATCGAGATCTGCAAGATTTTGACACCAGGGTAGATTTGGCAGCTGGGGAGATTTGGAGTTGTGTGGAGAGGGAGCAGCAGACGCATCTGGAGGCCATCAGGGATGACCCTGTCGCTATGTGGAAGAAGCTGGAGTCTGTGCACATGCAGAAGCGACCAGGTACGAGGTTTAACACCTACAATGCGCTCCTGAGCCTCTGCAAGAGTGAGAATGAATCCCTGTCCTCTCTGGCAACTTGAGCTGTCCAACTCAAGTCTGACATGAAGGCCCTTCGCCCTGCCAACTTTTTTCTCACCCAGCTCGATGAGAAGCTTGTCCTTATGGCCATCATTCGAGCTCTACCCCCAGAATTTGCGTCGCTTCGCCACACCCTTCTCCTCGATGACTCTCTCACCCTGGACAAGCTGCAAGACATGCTTGTTGCGCTTGAAAACCAGCCTGGCACCTTGTCATCGACCCCTGCGCTCTCCAACATTGCCAGCAAGGTCTCCTGCACGTTCTGTGGTCGCCCCAACCACTCAGAAGACCAGTGCTTTAGCAAATGTGATGCTAGTGCAAAAGTGAAGGAGAGGGCCTCCCAGCGCATGCAGTATCGCTCCCAGCGTTCGCAACGCAAGCAAGACGCTCCAAATGCTGCCACATCGTCATTGTCATCGTCAATTACCCAGGACACTGCCCAGCAGTCTGCTGGTGCTGCCACTGTGAGTGCAGGTTGTGCTTCTTTGTCGCATTTGCCCCTACTCCTCCCAGAGCACCACCAGGTCGTCTATGTGACTCCTGGGCCCAATGCCAGCTGTGGCTCAGCTGTGAGTGCTGGTTGCGCTTCTGCTCTCTCCTCCTTGTTGGATTGTATTGGCTGCAGTGCGCCTCAGAGCGATCACAATGGCCTAAGTCAAGCTCTGTGAAGTCTAAGGACAACAGAGCTTGACTGAGGCGTCGAGACAGCTCATAGAGCACGTGCTAGGTCGCTTACAAGGCGCTCTATCTACTGGTGCTGTTATGGCGCTTAAAGGACGAGAAATGCGTATGCTACAGTGTAAAGTAGAAGTGTGTTTAGATCTACACTAATTGGAGTCTCTAATGATGAGTACATTGTATCTCTATAACGAGGCGTAATCTAGACAGGAGAAAATTACCCGAGGTAGAGTGTATCGTAAACTATGTATGATATAAATGCGGACTTGGTGCGGTCAAAACTGCGCGCACTAGAGCGCCGACTTCAACAGATTGCTCATCCTGGCTGTCCACTCCTGCTGCCACAAGCTGGAACACAGATACTGGTGCCTCTGCCCACATGACACCCCATCGCCACTGGTTTCGCTCCTACTCGCCCCACAGCATCCCCATTCGCCTTGCCAACTTGCATATAGTCTACTCAGCTGGTTTGGGGTCTGTAGTGTTCCAACCTGCAGAGAGGGAGAGTGTTTTACCACTGGCTGTTGTGTTGCACAATGTCCCGCATGTACCTGCGCTTACCAGCAATGTACTGTCCATTTTCCACCTCACTCGAGAGAAGGGCTACAACATCAAGTTGTGTGTGTCCTCTGTGCTGTTTTATCACTAAGGATAGCTGCGCTTCAAGGCCCATATCAACGAGCAGAATGTAGGCTATTTGCAAGGTCATACCATCTTCTAGTCCAAAACTGTGATGTCTGCATTGTCTACATGCACCGAGGACCTGTCCTTTTGGTACCAGTGCTACTCCCTCACCAATCTCGATGATTTGCACTCTGCTACTCACAAGAAGCTCATCTCTGGCCTTCGCATTCACTCCAGGCAGCAGCCTCCTGCAATTTGCGAACCCTGCCTTGCTGGCAAGCTCAACAGGCACCCCATCCCTCGCTTTGCCTCCCATCGCTTCATTCGCCTTGCCCTTATCCACACAGACCTTAAGGGTCCCCTCCAGGTGCGCACACCTGAGGGCTACCAGTACTGGATGGTATTTGTCGATGATGCCTCTCGTTTCTGGGCCATGGCTTACCTCAAGTGCAAGAGCGACACTTTTGAGGCCTTTAAAGCATACAAGGCCTATGCTGAGAACTGTCTGGGCCTGCGCATCAAGGCTACACGTGACGACAAGGGCGGGGAGTACATGGGCAAGCAGTACTTCGATTTTTGCGTCCAACACGGCATCCACAGGCAGCACACTGAGCCAGATGAACCACACCAGAATGGAGTCGCAGAGTGAGTGAACAGGACGATGTCTGAAGGTGCTACAGCTCTTCTTGCTCAAGCAAAGCTCCCTCCTTTGTTCTGGTCCCATGCTGTTTTGACTTTTGTCCACACACGCAATCGCATGCCCACAGCTGCACTTGATGGTGGTATTCTCTACACTGCTTGGAAAGGCGATGGGCGCAAGCCTAATGTGTCCTATTTTCGAGTTTTTGGGTACCTGGCCTATGTGCTTATTCGCAAGAAGGAGCGCAAGGCACTGCAGCCCCACACTTGCAAATGCATCTTTATTGGCTACCCAGAAGGCACCAAGGCCTGGCGATTTTGGGACCCTGCAGCAAAGAAGGTGATCATCTCATCGCATGCAGTGTTTGACGAGCACTGCTTCCCTGGCAACTCTCTCTTCATCAATGTGTTTGGCCTTCCTCTTGATGAGGTCGATGTTCCAGGACCTCCAAACAACATCGGTTTGCCTGAGGACAATGTGCCTGATGTGCCAGAGCTGCAGGATCAAGGGGGAGATGATGATTGGGATGATCCTGCACCTCCAGCACCTCCTGCACCTCCAGCTCCACCTGCACCACCTGCGCCACCTGTACCTCATCCTGCACCTCGTCCTCAGCCTCCAGCACGTTCACCTTCGCCTCCACAGCCTCGAGTACGTTCGCCTTCACCTCCACAGCCTCCTCAGCCTCCAGCACCTGCCCAAGTGCCACAAATTGCGCCACCTCCTCAGCCTCCTGCACCTGCACCTGCACCTCGTCCACCAGTGCCTTCTGCGCATGAGCAAGCGCAAGGTGAAGCTGGCTTCAGGCCCTATCCTGCCCTCGCTCGCAAGCTCCCTTCTCGCTCGACGCATTTCCAAGGCTCTCTCAACACCAGAGACCTCAAACACCAGAATCTGGTACCCCAACACCATCGCATTCGCTCAGCATCCCCTGCTCCTGCTCCTGATCCTGCTCCACCTTCGCCACCACCTCCAGAGTGCGATTCATCGCCTGATCCTCTCGCTGATGCACCAGTCAATCCACTGCCTCCTCGTCCTCGTCCTGACATGTATGCACCTCGCAACATGTCTCCTCCACCAAGTCCCACATCCTCAGATGATAAACTCGATCTGCTGGGCCACAGCGATGGAGAGGCACTCAGTGCGATGATGGCTGGCATTGAGGACGTCTACTTAGGTCAGCACTTCGACTACCTAACATATGACGAGGCCCTCGAGTTTGCATTTGAGTGTGCAGTCGAGCATGCTATAAAAGCGAGCCAGGAGCATTTTGGTGAGCCCAGGTCAATAAAGGAGGTCATGCAGCTTGGGCCAGACGAGCGGGGCAAGTGGCTTAAAGCTGCTCAGGATGAAATCCAGTCCCTCGTCGAGAATGGCACCTTTGAGCTTGTTCTCCTTCCCCCTGGTCGCAAGGAAATAGGCTCTCGCTGGGTATTCCGGGTCAAGCGCAATGCAGATGGCTTAATTGAGCGTTATAAGGGTCGTCTCGTTGCAAAGGGCTTCTCACAGCACCCTGGCTTTGAGTACAATGACACCTTTGCCCCTACACCCAAGTGGGCATCGATTCAAGCCATTCTCTCACTCTTTGTGCTTGAAGACCTTGAGCTTGAGTCTGTGGACATCTCCTCTGCCTACCTCAATGGTGAGCTCAAGGAGGAGGTGTATATGCGCCAGCCTGAGGATTTTGAGGAGAGGACTCCCCAGTGGGTGTGGCGACTTCGCAAGGCCTTGTACGGCCTCAAGCAGGCTAGACGATGCTAGCATGAGAAGCTCAATGAGGTACTCAACCAGCTTGGCTTTGAGTAACTGGTCTGTGAGCACAGTGCCTGGGTCTACCTCTGGGATGGTGTCCGCCTTATCATCCCTGTTTTCGTCAATGATATCACCATTGCTGGCAAGGACAAGGCTGCGATTCAGCGCATCAAGGACGACCTGCGCAAGCACTTCAAACTGCGCGATTTGGGCCCCACTTCATGGCTGCTTGGTGTCAAGATTGAGCGTGATCGCTCCAATCGTTCCCTGTCCATTTCGCAGCGCCAGTATGCCCTGGACATCCTCGAGCGGTATGGCTTTGCCAACTGTGACCCAGTTAGCACTCCCATGGATCCTGGTCTTCGTCTCAGTGCAGATATGGCCCCCACTTCGCCCTCAGAGATCAGGGAGATGCAGGATATTCCCTACAGTCAGGCATTTGGTTCTTTGTTCTACCTTGCAGTGGCCACTTGTTCAGACATTGCTCGCACTGTTGGCAACCTTGCACGCTTTTCGTAGCACCCAGGCATGACCCACTGGAAGGCAGTCAAGCATCTCTTCCGCTACATCAAGGGCACACTCAACTACAAGCTCACCTACTCCCCTTCATCTGATCCGGAGCTGTTTACATCGTTCACAGATGCAGACCATGCAGGCTGTCCTGACACTGGTCGCTCTACCTCTGGCTATGTGATCAAGATGGGCACAGGAGCTATTTCCTGGTCGAGTCGACTGCAGGGCATTGTTGCTCTGTCTACCACTGAAGCTGAGTTTGTGGCTGCTGTGTCTTGTGGCCAGGAGATGCTGTGGTTGCGCAATTTGCTCACAGAGTTTGGCTATGATGTGTCCTCTGCATCAAAGCTTCGCATTGACAACCTGTCTGCGCTGTCTGTAGCAAAGAACCTAGAGCACCATGGACGCATGAAGTACCTCGACTTGCGCTTCTACTGGCTGCAAGATGAGGTAGTCAAGGGCCGCATTGTGATTGAGCACCTGCACACTTCTGACATGCCAGCTGACATCCTGACCAAGTTACTCCCCAAGCCCAAAGTACTCGAAATGGTTAAGATGTTGAAGTCGGCGCTCTAGTGCGCGCAGTTTTGACCGCACCAAGTCCGCATTTATATCATACATAGTTTACAATACACTCTACCTCGGGTAATTTTCTCCTGTCTAGATTACGCCTCATTATAGAGATACAATGTACTCATCATTAGAGACTCCAATTAGTGTAGATCTAAACACACTTCTACTTTACACTGTAGCATACGCATTTCTCGTCCTTTAGCGCCATAACAGCGCCAGTAGATAGAGCGCCTTGTAAGCAACCTAGCACGTGCTTTATGAGCTGTCTCGACGCCTCAGTCAAGCTCTGTTGTCCTTAGACTTCACAGAGCTTGACTAGGTGAGTAGCATACTTTGGTTTCCCTGCAATGAACAGACTTCACAGAGCTTGACTAGGCCATTGTGATCGCTCTGAGGTGCACTGCAGCTAACACCTTCGCAGCAATGAATCGAAGGCTTACCTATTCACCCGCAGTCCTCTGATAATGATGAAATCGCCCTTCCGAAGTGTCGCACCCGCAAAAAAGAACAAATGCGTGACTTGAGGCTGCTCTTCACGGAGAGGGAGATGGTAACATTCACAGAGGAGGATGGATCGGGACTGGTGGGGGAAGAGCATGGTGCCTGGTGCACAATCTGCTGGTCAGTCATATATGGATCATTACGGAACTGGGAGAACTCACCATCATCCTAGCGAGGACAAGGAGCTGAAGAAGACAAAGAAAAAACGGGCAGGGTTCTTCAAGGGAGGGAACTCATCATTGCGGCGCCACATCGCGAGTGAGCACTATGAGACTTACTCATGGTTGTGCAAGGAGAAAGGAATCCCGGAAAACCATCGCGCAGTCCCAGATGATGTGAAGGCAGAGAGAGAGGCCGTGAAGAAGGCAGAGGAGAAGAAGAAAGGCAGGCAGACCACGCTGGATAGCGTCGTGAAGAAGGTTGAAACCCCGACCGCCTTCTCATCGGAGGCAATACTGCAAGCCGTGGCTGAGCACATTATCTGCGGTGACCAAGTACGTAATGTGGGAGTTACTCATGCTGGTAACTAACCTTATTCTTCAGGCTCTTGCCGTGGCAGACGATATCACATTTCAGAACTGTCTGGTCACCATGCGCCCTAAGACCAAGTCTTTTGAGCTCCCTAGTCGCACAACCGTCCGGTCCCGCATCTCCAACGAGTTTATCATGTATATGGAGAACCTCAAGAAGGACATCGAGGCCGCGCCCGGCAAGATATCAATACTCAGCGACAACTGGACGGCGCCTCACACCTCCGATCTATTCATGGGCCTTATGACCCTTTGGATCGAGGTCCGGATTGATGGGGTATGGAAGATGTGCGACGAGGTCGCAGCGTTTTACATCATCCTCAGCGTGCATATGGGCGCAAACCTTGGGAGATACATCATGCTCTTCCTCGACCACTGTGGCGTGACATCGAAAACCCATTCCAAGGTATGAAATGTCTCACAATTCACGCTCATCCATTCAATGGCTAATGTCAACTGTGGATCGGCAGCTCGGCCATATGATGAACAATAACGCGTCCAACAACTATTCCAGTGCCAAGGCCATCGCCAAGCATCTCACTCACCGTGGAATCACAGAGGATTGGATGGCGCTGGACCGCAACCTCGGGTATGCCGCTAGCTTTTCTCACGTTTCGCGCGCTGACCATTACATTTCCAGGTGCTATAGCCACATCGTCCAACTTGGCATCAAGGCATTCATGGGGGTTATTACCCAGAAGGCCGTCGCCGAGACCAAGCAGGCAATCTGGGATTACGACCTGACAAGTGAGAAGAGCCTTGTCGGCGGCAGCTTGGATGTCATCTCGATCCTCCGCATGCTAGCTGTGAAGGTGCGAATTTCGCTTCGTCATTAGGCCCGTCCTACGCCCGTCCGTATGCTTTCGTGAGGTGCATAGGTTCCGGCCGCCATTTGTCCGATGATATCCACATAAGATGCAGGCGCTGATGAGCAAATTCACAGATCCAGGCCTCTGGGCAGTGGAAACAACTGTTCCACAAGATCCAATTGGAAGAGGAAGAGGATCTCAAGAAGCCTCTCAATCTTGTGCTGCACACGATGACACACTGGATAAGTGCAGGCAAGATGTGTGCCTGAACTTATCACCTCAAAAATGTATGTCCATCTTGTCGACTGCCTTGTGTTTAGATTTGACTGATCCGGGGATCACGCACAGTCCGTCCGAGCGTTCGTCGCGGTCACCGACATCTGATTTGGACCCATCACTACCCTACGCCCGAAGCACGGCCTGACCAAGAAGATCCCATGGATAGCCTTCCAACTTGCAGACAAGGATTGGGACCGCATCGACCTTTGCGCTAAGATCCTTGAGGTAAGCGATTTTACATGCGGGTAGTCCATATCACTGACATATCCGGGCTCAGGATGCTGATGCATACCACCAACTCTGCTCGACTACCCACACGCCGACGCTTCACCAGGTCATTCCCACGCTCGAGCGCCTTGTGACAAAGTGGGAGAAGAAGATCCGGGACCCCAAGTATGCAATTTTCCACGATGCGCTCGAGGCCAGCATTGCCAAGCTTAACAAGTACTACAAGAAACTCGACAACTCTGACGCTTACATCCTTTCACTCTGTACGTCTCGGGGCCCCTTTTATCGCGCTTTACGAGCTAACCATTCGGCAGTGCTCCACCCGTATTACAAGCTTGACTACATTCGCCACGAGTGGGGTGGCGAGGAGGAATATGAAGCAGACCACAAGGTGGGTGTTCCTGGCGCTCGAAACTGGGTCGCATATGTGCGTGAGGTGGTCAAGAAGGCGGTGCGTCACTCCATTAATCTTTCACAGGATTCTCGCTAATCTTAGACCAGATGCGCAAGTATTGGCCGATTCGGCTTGGCTGTCCTGTGCCAAACCCAGCCCCAGCTGCTGATGTGGGAGCGAATGCATTGGACTCTGGTTCCGACTCGGATGACAACGAATATGTGAAGGTGCGGCAGGTGCTCCTCTGGTGCAGGGAGCCTGATGATGGGTGGAAGGTGGAGCTCGAGAGCTACCTCAAGGATGCTGCAGCCGACGTCAACAAGGACACCGACATGGTCCTCTACTGGCAAGTGAGTCTCATACTCTTATCTCAAGCATCCACGGGCCATATACTAATCCACCCATAACTTCCACAGCATGCTCACAAGATATGGCCCACTCTCAGCCGGATGGTGCTTGATTACCTTCCGATAGCCACCGCTTCGGTGGGTATTGAGTCACTCTTCTTCGGTGCCAAGAAGGTCTCCACAGACCGCCGGTCTTCCCTTGATCCCGAGATGTTTGAACAGATTGAATGCCTGAAATACCATTGGACCCCGAAGCTCGCAAACTCATCAGAAAAACCCCCTTTGGCCAATTATAACTACTTAAGCTTTAATAGACACATTTTTGATACTGTAGCACAAAGTAGTGGAATAGATCTTATTATGTCAATTTTGCCAGGTCCCTAAGTAAAATAGTTGGATTTGCTGTATTAGTTCACTAAATAGCAGTCAAGTAGCACCAAATAGTCTTAATGTTGCACCATGTAGCTAGGAAATAGCCCATTGCATTGGTTCAAATGGCTCCAGCAGTCTGCATCCAGCATACAAGAAGGTATTGAAAAGGGAATGCATTGATTCAGCTACTAGATACAACAACACTACATAGCAAGACAACGGTATATGATGGGCAGTATAAAGGAAACTGTAGCCAGTGCTACCCACGACATCATCACAAACCAAATCTACAGACAGTAGTAGAGAAACATCATCAGCATACATTATCGAAGCACACATACTTATACTCACATCAACCAGCGACTAGAACATAAGAAAAACGTTGATATGCGAGACCAATGTTTACAACAGTACACACCCAATGAGTCAGCCTGAAGCAAGCTGCCAGTACCAGGCAATGATAACGACACAACATACTATGTAGGAGAGCACCTCAATCATGCAACGCTCCACGGCGACAGAGAGACAACATAACATAATCATCCTCAAACACCCTACGCAATAGATTTGAGGATCGCACCGAGGAAGGACCTGTAAGCACAGACCAACGTGTCAGCCTTCTCATGGCATGCAGAGCGACTCAAGACTCACAAGCATCCGAAGAGCAGGTGCCGCTTGTGGCGGCACAGCCATCACATGGCAGGACATGAAGGGCACTGGGCGACTAAAGATGGATGGGGAATGGGAACGGAGACTAGTGTATGCATCGCCAAAGGAAGGCGGAACAGCCGTGAGTAAACAGAAGAGTCCAACGTCTGGATCAGAAGAATCAGATACTCACCGAGAGAAAGTTACGCTCACCGGCGAGATGAGATGTGGCCCCAGCGACAAACGATGAATATACCAACTTTGCGAAACCCTCCTCATCCATGCAGGATGAACTTGAAGCTGTGAGCTGATTGATAGGGACGGCCAAAGCTTGTGCGGAGAGCGATGAAGGTGGCAGGTAGGCTGCAGAGCATGACCGACGATGTTGTAGGACCCTCTCTTGTTAGAGGCCAGTCCCATGCGGGATGGGGGAGTCGATGCAGAGAGAAGGAGACTGAGAGAGAGGCAGAGAAGGATGAGCAGCGGTGGGTCATGACATGGTGTTGGAGAGAAAAAAGAGAAACTCGGGCAACACCTACGTGGCAAGGGTGGAGACGCCCATTCAGCAGTCACCGAAACGCTACCAGCGGAGATGGCTGCCATCGTGCTCCTCCTTCGTCACCGAGATCTCTCTTGTCCTTCCTCCTGCGTACTGATTCTCTGCTGCTTCGCTGATCCCCACAACTGCTGCTATAATAACTTGCAGTGTGGCCCTCTGCCCGCCAAAGTCCTCGCCTCCAGCTTTCGAGCCCAACCGCACGAGTCCAGCAGCGGCAATGGAGACCCGTGATGCGGATGAAGGGTGCCTGGAGGTCAGGAGGATGAGGGTGATGAGGAAGATGAATACTGGTATGTACTTACTCGATGAGGCGGGCTGGCAGCTCATCCTCCTTTTCGGCATTGTCTTTTGGCCCGCGGCGTGCAGGAGCATGCTCGCGCTCTCTCATGCTGTGCACCCGAGGCCAACACGCGCATATGTCCGCATATGTCCGCGTCCCCCGTCCCGATCCTCTGCCCCTGCCTGGCTTGACTGAACGATGGCTGCCGTGATCACTCGTAGTGTGGCCCCGTACCCCCAGACTTTACTCTTCTACCTGGCGACACCTGCTACATGAGCCCAATGGCTCTGATTCCAAATCCAGTTGTCGGGCATAGGTGCGGAGACCTGCAATAAGGATGCAGGGTTTTTCGGGCAGGTAGGATGATGATCATGAGGCGAGTGTCAGCAGACAAAACACCGGTATGTACTCATTTGGTGAGGACGAGCTACCAGCTCAGCCTCCTTTCTTGCATTATCCTCGGTGATACAGGTGGCGCTCAAGAACATGCCCACACCTCCCACACCATGCATACGAGCCCGCATCGCAGCTATATGACACATTCGAACAGATCCATGACCAGCTGCGCACCTGCTTGCTTGACTCAACAGCCTTGGTAATGAGCTTGTCGATGAGCAAATGCCGGTGTTTGCAAGGCAGCTTCGTGAAGTACACCTCGGCCTCGGACACTGATGGTGCGCCAGAGGGTTCTTCGTCGGCCTCATCCTCTGAACTAACTGTCAATGTAGCAGGCACCGACTTCGATTTGAGGTCGAAATGGGGCAGAAGCCGGGGCCGTTTTCACTGGGGAAGAGCAGTGCCATTGGAGACACCACTCTGCCCAAGGGAGCTCTCGTAGCTTGGTGGATGGCCTGACTCACTGGCGGCCTCTTGCAGCCATCTCCGGGTTGCCGCGGAGCATCGAGAGACATACTCGCTTGTGTATGTATCCCTTCCTCGTTTCCCACGTAGACACCCCCACAGAAGCAAAGCGTTGACATCAACTGTGATCCCCCCCTTCGCGCGTCTGTGATCCTGCACCCACACCCTCCACTTCACCAACCACAGCTGGTTTTGCTCCTCCCTATCATCTGTATCTGCTTGTGTGGACCTCAGCTTGATGGTGCCACTCTTGCGGTGGCTGATAAAGAACTTGTGGTTGAGGTCAGGGTTGAGGTTGAGTCTGAGCATAGCGGGTGGGTGACAGGCGGGGCATTGATCTAGAGGCGCAGTGTCAGCTCAGATTCTCAGCCATCTGCCTTTGTAGCATAGTGTACTACATAGATATCAATGCAATGTGTTGTTTTATACTAGTAGTACTCTTGCATACATTGTGCGTCTGATTAATGGTCTCCAAAAACCTTGGATGGTCATATTTATCATAAGTATACAGACTGTCTGCGTGGTAGGGGCGGAATATATGGAAGTAGACCCATAATAGTTATAAAGTAGTTGCAATAAGGACTGTAGCAGCAAATAGATTTCGGTTAGTTGAACAGTAGCACTATTAGTGCTAATTTGCCAATGTGGGTTTTCCTGATGCTATACACGTATCAATCAAGACCGGGTGGAGGAGATCGATATGCGGGACTTCGAGAACTTGCTCAAAGCGGACACTATCATTATGGCTGCGTATAAAAATGACGAGGTGGATGATGACTCTGATTAGCTTGTAGTAGTAGTATAAGTACTATAATCCAAACGGCCTGTTCTGTTCGACATTTGTGATATTTATGTACTGTATGACCAGTCATAACCAGTTATAACCAGTCCGGGACCAGTTGTGACTGATTCATCGGTTCAGACTGGTCATAACCGGGGACCGGACCGTGGTTTGGTCCAGTCCGAACAGGACCGCAAAATCAGTCCAGTCCTGTAAAATTAAAGATGGTCCAGTCCAGTCCTAGTCCCGGTCCTCTTTTGGAGGGGTCTAAAAACCGGACCGGACCAGACCCTGCAGCACTATTCGAAGATGAAAAACACACACCATGATTGCACAATGATCGCCATACAACAAGATTGTGTGACAGGCGGTCTTGATAATAACACTCTTCAACTAAAAACAGACATACAGTACATGACTATAATCATAACATCAAGTAGAAACAGTCAATCTACTTCTGGAAAGATACCCTGAATGGGTAGAAATACTTGTGCCGCTACAAGAAAAGGTTTGTCATGCTCAGCTTGGGCAGACTGTTAAGCAGGATGAGGTAGAAATAGGGTACTGGTGTTTTCAAGGGCAGGGTGAAGTGGTGAAAAGATTAGCACCATTATGGGCTCGTGCTCTATCCTCACAGTAGGTTTTATGGGATAAGATAGAGTGGCAGGGACAGTGGTCCCATTAGGTAGAAACATGGCACTGTCAGAAAGAGGGAACGTATTAATGAACCCCTTTGTACTGACATTTGCAACATGGGGCACAGTGAATTCTGCAACACTTCTGTCAGGTAAAAGGGTATCCAGATCATCATACCCTATGCCAGTGCCTGTAGCAGGGAGCATAGCAGAGTGAGTGGTGGTCTCGTCATATGATGGAGGAGGGAGCAGGATAGCACTAGGAGCAGGAGTAATTGTGGTAGACTGAGCCAGGGACTCGTTGGACAGTACAGGTGAGAGTGAAGTGCTACCAAGGAAAAAAGCATGTTCACATCATGACTACCATCCTTTATGTTAGGGGTTACAGTACAGAATATAGCAGAGTGAGCAACAGTCTCGTCAGATGACATGGGTGGAACTAGGGTGGCACCAGGAAAAAGAGAGATCTTAGCAGACTGAGCCAGAGAGTCGTCAGATGGTGTAGATGAAAGCAAAGGGGGATAGAGAAGTGGGCTTGCATCCCAATAGATGGGAATATGGTTCACGATGTTGCAAATGTCAGCATTTTTAGCTATAGACTCATCAGGAGGAGCAGAGGATACAGAGATAGATTTCTCATTGCAACATTTCACCAAGCTTGTAGTAAAATGGGCAGAGGAAGTTGGAGAACTGTCGATGTCATCAGAACAATAATAGGCCAAGTTGCTCATCCAAGCAATGAAAGATCTATCATTGCCACTAGAATGGTCAGATTGCTGGGGTGAGTAAGATCACAGAAGGTACCAACCATCGTTGTTAATAATGAGAGCTGGGAATGAGGGACTGAAAGATATCTAGTGAGTGATGTCATGCAGAGTCTTGACCTTGAGCAATCGCCTTTCTGCAGCTAATATTTCTATCTTGAGCAACTGTCCTATGGCTGATATCTCTACCTCGAGCAACCGTTCTATGGCTGACATCTCTGTCTCAAGCAACCATCCTTTTATAGCTGATATCTCTGCCTTGAGCGATGGTCCACATTGAGCTGGTACCTCTAACCTTACATGGTATTCCTAAGGGAAGCAGAAAATTAATCAATGAATAAAGAATATGATAGATGCAAACTCACCACATACAGACTCTTCATTTTCTGCCTCTAATGCAAGATCATGCATATGTTTCTGAAGCCACATTACCATACTCCAGATGACCTCATTCTGCTCTTGTATCCTGGAAAACTCTGTGGCTAGGAACTGAGCAAATTTTCTTCATTAGAATGAGCTCTACAAGCAGCTCATCTAGGATATCCTTGTTGGTAGCGCACTGCAACTGGAGTATATTGATATTCTACTCTGTCTTGCCAAGAGATGTTTGCATTGACTCCATCCATTTAGCCACGTAATTCTTGAAATCTGCAAGCTCTTTCTGTTCCTTTCAGAATAGACCTACAGAGCAGTTGCTCTTATAAGGTGACCTGTGATTATATGCACTACATGCACATACCTTCTGCTTGAGCATAGAACTTCTTTGTAGGTTGCTCTAAACTTTTAAAACTAGCTTAAAGGTTTTGTATTTCATTCTCCAGCTGCACCATGTGATTGCTGTAGAGAGCCTGGCTCTCTTTCAATGGGAGGGTTGCTTCAAGAGAATCAGACACTTACCTGGGTATGCTTTATCTCTAAGACAGCTCAGAAAAGGGCAGCAGTGATGCATTCTATATGTTTCAGTTCTTGTAGAGCATCCACAAACTCTGTCTTGAGAAACTTGTAATCCACATGACAGAAATCTATGTAGCTGCAACCCTGTTGGCCCTCAAAGCATAAACAAAGCAAATTACTCACCGAAGATGGTTTAATTGATTGAATGCAGTGGGTAAGAGAACATCTTGCAGTTAACTTAGAGATATAATTGGTCCCTATATGCTAAGATTTGAAGGGTCCAGTCCAGAGGTTGGATCATCATTGCCAATGATAGAGTGGCTGGTGTAAGCAAGTCAAGAGTGGTACAATAACATGATGGTGAATTTAAAGCATCGAAGCTACTAGCCTGAACCACCAGAAGAAAGTACTTTCAAAGCAAAGTCCTTTCATTATTGAGAGAGTATGGTGATAGTAGGTCGAGAAAATGGCTGCAATAGAGACAGTTATAAGAGGTTTTGACTATAGTAGAACAAAAGCGATGTCGCTAGTTAGATGCCGAACATAGAGGCACAAACAGAGCATAACAACCAGGGTGCTTTGAGTGCTAATCTGGATGACACAAGATTATGCATACAACTTCTACCATTCGTACATATTCTAAGAATACTAGTGCAAGATAGCGAGCACTGTCTCGTAGGTATATAAGACCAATACCAAATCTTCCATAATAACTGACTTGTCCAGAGTCAGAAAGAATTTTATGAGAGGCGATGAGTACAACTATTAATATATCGACAACCTATGCTCATCTTGGGCCAGATATTTCAAATACCACTCTCGATCTAGCCAGGAAGGCAACTTGCACCCCTCTGTAAAAGCAAGTATGTGACCATTCACACGCTTATATCCCTGTTTGACCAGCTTCCAGTGCCAATCTCTCCCTTGCTCAGATGCCCAAATCCACATATCTTGGTGTTTGCCACCATTGTTAAGGTATATACCATATCTGTGCACAAAGATATCACCTTCGGATAGCTCCTGGCATTGCAACAAGTCAGGAGGAAAAAGAATCTGGTCAAGTATCTTCATTTTTTACCAGTAGGTTTTCATGTCCGACTTTCCAGGTGAGCACTCATATCTCTCGAGGTAGTTGATGTCCTATAAATAGAAGTGAGATGCTATGGTTAACCTGTCTAATGAACTAAACACAAACCTCATTGAGTGATGGATGCACTATATAGGGAGCAGTGGTGGTGTGGTCCTGGGTGGGCAATTTACTGGAGTGCAAGAGTAGCTTCATCAGCTCTAATAGTGACCTCAACCTTTTTCACTACTCAGGTAATTAGGTCTATGAGAGGGGGAGGTGAGAAGGCCTAGTAATAGGCAGATCGATGTCTGCTCATGGCATAGCTAGAGCATTGTGGTCCAAAAGCTGCCACTTACATTGATCTCCCTGAGATAGAAGTGGAAAAACCTATGGTTGCTGATAAGGTAGTGCAGAACTAATAGGTTAGATGTGTTGAAGTCAGCACTCTAGTGCGCGCAGTTTTGACCATACCAAGTCCACATTCATACCATACATAGTTTACAATAACTCTACCTCGGGTAATTTTCTCCTGCCTAGATTATGCCTTGTTATAGAGATACAATGTACTCATCATTAGAGACTCCAATTAGTGTAGATCTAAACACACTTCTACTTTACACTGTAGCATACGCATTTCTCATCCTTTAGCGCCATAACAGCGCCAGTAGATAGAGCACCTTGTAAGCGACCTAGCACGTGCTTTATGAGCTGTTTCGATGCCTCAGTCAAGCTCTGTTGTCCTTAGACTTCACAGAGCTTAACTAGGTGAGTAGCATACTTTGGTTTTCCTGCAATGAACAGACTTCACAGAGCTTGACTAGGCCATTGTGATCGCTCTGAGGCGCACTGCAGCCAACAGGATAATACAGAAAACAGGGGTACAAGGATAGGAAGGCTGTGGTCAACCCCTCGTGAGGTCTATAGCATTTGATTCTACCTTGGTTGGGCTGCTTGCCATCCCGATGTTAGCATTAATACTAAAGAGAGAATGGTAACGATGAACCTGTAGCCTAACCCTGACAATTCCTGAGTGACATCTTGCACTATAGTGGGCCTAATGTTATTGCAATGGGGTAAAGGGGGTGCTGAAAAGACAAGGTGGGTAGGTTGAGTTGATCGAATGGTAGCAGTAGCAGAATATGCATAGGTGAGTATATGCATTCACAGGAAAAATTGGTATTGAAACTGATACTGCAACTTTCCTGCTACTGCAAGGCCAAAAAGTATAGTGCTAAGAAGGACTGTGAAAAAGGCAAGAGAGTATAGTTCTGCCTGAGGAAGCATAGATGGTGGTTAGAAGAGGGCATGACGACTTGATAACCCAGATGAGGCATATCCATAATTCTGATCATAAAGGCCTTTATCTTCTTTGGCATGTTGTACACGTGAAAAATTAATATCGGAATATTGTGATCTTTATTGCTCTGTGGCTCCATTGTTGCTTTGGAGCTCATATTATCTTGGAGAAGGCAGAAGCATAGTGAACATAAGAAGAAATGGCACTAGGGCCCAAATGTTCATGCTTGCTGGGTGAAGAGTTCTGGAAATATGCAATATACATGTGGTGGTCTTGTTGCTCTATGAGATAGATGACAAAATTTGCTTGCATTGATACATATTTCAGGTAGATACCTAGTATAATGATAACGGAGTCATAAAACAGGTAGCAATTCTATATGTATAGGAAGATAGGATAGAAGTGGCAAAATAGGACATGGAAGAGAAAACACAAGCTAGAATGAGAAGGAGACATAAAGAAAACAGGAGTTTAGAAGGTTTGAAACTGACACGATACATTGAAGAGAGAAATAGAACACATTAAGGACCCTTGAGAGTAATCATACTATATGAAGTGACCAAGATACCCTGTAAGTATATTAACCATAGATGGAAATACAGACCAATGGAGTCGTATAGATAGTAACAACAGCTAGTCAGAGTCAGGTTCTGCCTGCTTAGTAGCTATGAAGGTGTAAGCACAGCAGCATCAGGTAATCATAACATAAATACTCACCCTGATGCTCAAAGTACTCATAACTAACCCAAGATGGTTCTTTCTTGACTGGCATAATAATGAGGTACCTGCTATCTTTCCATCGATAACTAGCTTCAATATGCTACCAGTATCCTCCACCATGGTAGATCTAGAGATAGTAATGAGTTGCCATATAAAAGATAAAGATGTCACTGATAGTAAGACTAGTATCATTGAAGAGGTCAGAAAAGTATTCAATGAGATAGACTCCAGCATTCTTGGGCTTCTAGCATAGGGTAATAATGAGCTCGGCCTCTTCTAGGCCAGCCTTAGACTTTCTCAGGTGCATTTTCTTCTCTATTCTGTGATATGCAACACTGTTCTGGGATTCTTTAGCACAAAATGTAGCAGAGTAGTAGAAGGTTACTCACCACCCGAGCCATACTTATCCAACCTTTCTTAGGAGACTATGGAATGGATCTACTGAGAGCGGGGTCTAATAAAGCTGAGAGTCTGCTAGAAGCACCACCTGCAGCTACCAACAATAAATGTAGCATAGACAGGTCTATTACTGGAGCTGAATAGGAGCTGTGAAATATAGATGAGCCTGCCACAGGTCTAAAAATGGCACTGCGAGATGTCAATGGACCTGCAATGGGTGCCAGTAGAAGGGCACTGGATATTGAGGTGGTAGTAGCATGGGTGTGAGATAGAAAAAAAAGATTCGAGATGCTGGAAGTGATGGTATTGGCTATAAATTGTGCCGAAGAAAGTAGAAATGACTGAAACCTCACTCGAAGGCATGATACTCTAGAGGGAGCCTCCTCTGGGACCTGGAGAGGTCTAAATATCTACCAAATGGTCACCACATTATGAGAAGAATAGAGAGGAAGATGAAAGCATACTAGGTAGAGTTGTCAGGATTATTGGTACAATTATTATTGACCTGGTAGCGAGGAGGCACTTCATTATGTATAGCTGGGAGCTGAGCTCTATTAGCTATGACCTAAGTGGTAGCCTCAGAACAATGTTTCTAGAAAATTGATACAAGGATGTAGACAAGAGTAAGGATGGCGCATACCAGGAAGAGCATGCAAAATTTAACAAAGGCCATAGTAGATGTGGGCAATAAGCTGGTCACCTTCTGAGGGATATATACTGCTAAGCAGCAAAAGGTTCATTATCTTTGCAGAGCATTGCAAGAATCAAGGATCTTGGAGTAGCAATGAGCAATGTGACAAAGAAGAATTGATCATACATTGCTATGAGGTACACCTTTTTGGCTTAAAAAGTGGTTCTCATGATGTACATAATAGCACTCTCGACAGAATTACTAACAAGAACAACTAGCATTGATCTGGGCAAAGCTGTATAGCCTGTAGTACTTATAGAGAATGTTGCCAAGGGTAGAGGATGTAGCAAGGAGTGTAAAAAGGTAGAAAGGAGTGTAAGGAGGTGGAAAAAAGTGTAAGGAGGTGGAAAGGAATAAGAAGTGGATGTTAGTCAGTATACACCTAAATATAACTGAAGTAAACCAGAGTGGACATAGAGCAAAGAGGACGGGGTGAGTAAGGCACATAAGTGAGAGATAGAAAGAGGATATAACAGAGTATACATGCAGTCAGGGTATGTCTAATAATGTGAAAGTGATAATTAGGGTGGTGAAGGTGTAAAAAGAGTCCAAAATAGCAAAGGAGAGTAATGAGCATAGATGAAAGCAGACAGTATAGCATTGCACCTGACTGGAAGAGATGCAAGAAAGTAAGTAAGGAGAGTGCAGTGAAATGTATAGTATAGTATTGGACATATATGGGATAGTGAAAGATAATAGCTGAATGGAGTGGGTGCACAGTGTACTTGTATCATTGCATCAGGTGATTACACTCTGTATTTCTGACGATGAACTGGTGACATGTCAGAAAAGCTCAAGAAAAGTAGACAACATTTGTCACTTACGATTTTGCTTGCATGCAAGGGTATACTTCTGGCTTACCCAAGAAGGCTGGCATTCTCTAGGGGTAAGCATAAGGTACATGCTATTTCACACTGACATAAACTTGATGTAAACCTAGCACAACATGTTATCATCATTCACCTCCTAGATCTAGAGCTGGTAGTCACTAGGGGTATAATAATAGAACAGGTCACCTAACTGAAGATCTAGATGGTCATGAAGGTCTGGGAGATAGTCAATGAGTGCATCTGAGGAGAATTTGAACCAAGCCATAATAATGACATGCTCAAAATCATCTCTAGTGTCATCAGTGGGTGGCAGAGTTCAGAAGCTGACCTTGCGGACATATTACTCTGTGACCTAATATATTTATTAGCATTAGAACTATATTGGAATCTAAAAGTTGGCAAGTATGCACCTTGCTCAGGGTCAGACTCAATGAAGACATCCAACTTATCGACTACTAGATATTTTGCATCCTGGATAGGATTCCCAAGTGTATAGCTGATACAGAACTCACAATCAAGAATGGAGGAGGACTTGCATCACAAAATATGCTGACACATAGTGTAAAAATGAAAGAAGGTATAGTAGTGCGACTATAAACAGCCATAGAAGCACAGCTCCCTATGCTAGATGGACCACAAGACAGGAAAGGGGCATAAAACATTGAGTTGTTATAAAAAGTCAAAGCAGAGGAGCCATGAGCAGAAGAGGACTTTGGAGAGAAAGGCAATGAAAGTGGAGCAGCATTATCAAACATAAGCTTTTTGATATCTGGAGAGAAAGCACAACTAGCTCATACCTTAAAGGGAGTATGAGGAGTGACCACATACTTTGGAGGGAGAGGTGTAGAGATGGGGATATTTTAGTTTAGGATATCATCATTGTTATTATTGAATTTCTCCTTTAGCAGTAAAAATCCAATGCTGAGTGATGATATGGCCTTAGTAGTAGTAGAAGGAATCTGAGAAAAGCAAAAAAAATATACTAACCCTAGAGGCAGATGATCCTGGCCCATTTGTCCAGACCTAAGTAGTGCTGGAACCTGCTAAGGGTATGTCTTAGATGGGCATAGATGTGGTAGTTGTAGTCTTTGACCTGAAGTAGTGAGAATGATAATCTTCGGTGAGAGGACCGGAATATGATCTATCTTTCTTTAACGAGCACTAACAAGTGCTACCACAGGTGTGGACATTTTTAATGGACTGTTTAGAAATCAAACAAAGAGAATCAGCTTGAGTTGCTGTACCATTGGAGTGATCAGTCTCTACATTTAAGGACAAAAAGTCAGAAGGAGAGAATGGATACTGTAGAGCACCTTCAGACTCAATAGAACCAGTGTTCTTATTTGCATTAGGTTTGTCTATTTTAGTAGTAGTGGCAGCAGTGACAGATGCAGTCCTAGAATAAGAACCAGCTTAGTTCTAGATATGTACCAAAGGCATATTATGAGTAACTCACCTCTGAAGATGACCAGAAGGCTGGACACCCCTTCGGGAGGTTTTGTTCTCAAAGCTGGTAGCGGTGGCAGGCATGAAGTGGTGTTGCTGGTATATGAGTAGCAGAAATACCAACAATGCCAACATGGGAATAGCATATTCTTTTATATGTACAGTGTTTTGAATCATGGTGTTGAAGTCCATGTACAAGCAAGTTTGTGATGAGTGTTAACTAAGATAAGAGGATGAGAAGATGAGAGGAGTGTCAGATAAGAGAAGTATCAAAAGGCACGATGAAGACTAATGTAGTGGTCCTTCTACAAAATAAAGATGGTTAACTCAGAGGACTCTGCTAACCATGAGTTAGACAAAGAAATAAGAAATAATGTAGAGCAGCCTTGTGGCATTGCCATACTGTAATACTACAGGCTACTTTTTCGATCAACCCACTTGGTGTACATTATCAGTTCTGTCAGCAGTAGTGCAATGGTATAAGATAACCCTGACCAGAGAACCGCAGACATATTACATAGTAACAAAACTAGATAGCAGTAATACTGCTGGGTGCATATAACTTTTTCTCTCAAAGCCGATGGACGCTACATTCAATACTAGCCAAATAGACTTTGACCAGGATCTCCTAGGAGTCAGTGATATACCCTGTGAGCCAGTCTTAAAGGGCGTGAAGTTCAGCTTCAATATCTTGAAGCATGTAACTGGTGGCCATAATATAAGCCATAGCAATTGTATAGAGCATAAAACTTTAGAACATCTGCAGAACAGCCATACTAACTGCAATACCACTACCCTATTTGGTAGTTTTGATGCTTTCTAGAGCATATGTGTTAAAAGATGAGATGCTACTTGCAGAGATATCAGCTTCATGGGTAGCATGGATAGAAGAAATAAAAAGACTACCTGTCAACAGTCCCATGAATCCTCATAGACAGTCTCTGAAGCCCCCACACTGCTGCTTTTACATCCATGGCAAAGCCAGTGAGGGTATCCATAATGACGTTCTTGGCAGCAAAATTACTTGTGCAGACAACAATGACTAGGTTCTTTACTGCAAGTTCTGCATATTTGATATTGAGAGCGAGACTGACACCACTCTTTGAATTCTCCATTAAATCATCTAGAATGATATTCTGGGTCTTGATGAGACTAGAAAAGTTGGTATGATAAAGACTGGACATTGATTCAGAGTTAGAGAGAGGAACATTACAAAAAGAGAAAAATGCCAATACAGGCAAATCACAAAAAAAGAGAATGGTCAATCACACTACACAGACCACCAACATCCCAGATCTGAGTGACAGGTAAGCAACCACCAAAATAGTGATAAAAATAGCAAGCAGGAGCTTTAAAAGAATGGCAGCAGTAGAAAGAATGTCCACAACATGGGACATGACCATGAGTGTATGCTGCATAACATTGTTATAGGTATTGTCTCTAGGTCCTGAGTTCTACAAGATATGGTATTAGCAAGACAAAATATTGCCTCATAGCTCACCAACTCACCTGAGCAGGTGCAACCTCTGTTAACCATGAGTCCTGCTAGATGTTGCCTTAGCAACATAAAATGAGGCTACAGAAGCTCATAAACTCACTTGGTCAGGTATGACTGAAGCAGACTTGCTTGCCAGGAAAGCTATAATGAGAGATCAATGAGAGTAGAAGGTAATGTCAAGTTAAAGTTATGGCAGTCTAGTTTTATCCAAATATGAAGCATTGCAGCCAAAAAACGTAGTACATAGCACTATTTGCACATAATAGTGGGTAATAGAACCAATCTTTGCAAGGCAGAAGTGAATGGAAAGAAACAGAAGTAGATGGCAAAATCATAAATATAGAGCTAAAGAGTAATAAATGAATGCAAACAGACAAAAGTAGGGATGCGAAAAATGGACTACACAGTGAGCAATGATGTAAGAACACATAAGCTAGACAGGAGATAATTTGAGTAACATAATATGTACACAGTAGTGATGATATTTGCAGTAGATAATATGCAGAAGATTACTCACCAGCTTCAGGATAAAGAAATGGCTACATTTTCATTGTATTAAGACTGAGACCACCAAATGTCTAAAATGCGGCTGGCTAAGAAAGATGATTAAGAAAAACAGTTGCTCAATCTCAATATCTTTGTCAACAATGCTGGCTCTAAAATCTGCATTCTCCAGCTTGAGGTGCACAATATCTATATTTGGCATATCAGTGCTTGTCTATATGGCAGAAACAAATGTCTTACACTCCAATGGGACTTCAACATTGATCCCTGAAAGTCTAGCAATAGAGCCAGAATAAACACAGAATGGCTAGGATCAGCCTTAGAAAATAGAAGTCAACATAATTAATATGATACCTTATAATGGATGAAGGTACTTGCTTGGGCATTGAAAAGTAGGCTTGTAGTAGTGGTAGTGGTAGAAGTGGAGGTACTTATCATTGTCATTTTTAGATAAGACTGAAGAAGAAGCATATACATAGGTATACGAGGATCCCATCCTCAACCACAATGCTGTCCCAGCTACTTCACCAGCTACAGACTGGACATTTCCACTTGGCAACAAAGGAAGAGTAAAGGAAGATATTAAGAACATAGTAGGAGGATAGACAGGTAAAACAATATCGACATGGTATAGTTGTAACCTTTCATATACAAATGTATACATGTGTTTAGTGCTTTTGGCACCTGACCAGCTAAGGCTCCATTCCTACATAGTGCAACTAAGTATGAGTAGTGTACTACAACATGCAATAGTTCCCAGTATTCTCATCTATGATAGGTAGAACTAAAGCAAGAGCCTGCTGTATAAGCCACTCTATCTTATCATGATACCTGCATTCTACATCTTTGGCTTCAAACATTAGATGCATAAGTATCCAGAATTCAATGTCATCAGGGAAGCAGAGCATCACTCAGGTTTTCTGTGTTGAGGAGAGCCATAGGTGATAGAAATCCTGGTATAAAGTGGATCAAACTTCTCTAGTCAGAGGCAAGTAAAAAGAAAAGAGAATACACCTCATCATAACTACTGCCAGAGTACTCCCACAACAAGCACTTAACCAATAGGCAGACTACCTGGGAGCAAGGCAGCGAACTTACAAGAGGAGTGGTGATGAGAACGACTAATTCTTGTCAGATACTGTAGATCAACTAGGACATGAAAATAGAGCTCACAGAGGTGCAGACTGAGTTTGGCAAGCATAACATTAACTTCAGTCCACCTATAGGCAGACCAGCTGCTACTGTCATGGTGCTCCTTGATAGTGAATAGAGCATTTGAGGTAGAGAACGTGACTATCAGCTTGCTATAGTATATGTTAATTATATGATGGTCATTACTGTGAGATTTTATAATAATGTACCAATAGAACTGGATGTTAAGATGGCTCATCTAGTAAGGCAATGGGTGAGATGAAGCGGCGATAGATTCATCAAAGCTAGGGAAGATGAGATAAAACTTGAGCTAGAGAGGTTTAAGAATGCCCTGAACTGACAAAAACCTTTGTTGATAGATGTATATCCCCATTTTTAGGTGCTACAGCTTGCTTAAGGCTACATTTCACAGTATACAGTGTACTAGGTGAGATAACATATAATGGTACATAATGTGCCATAAGAATGATGAGCAACTAGACTGCATTTAAGCTTCTATAATTGTGGAGCTTAAGAAAGACAAGGAGGACCATCGAGAAGAAGAGTCATTACCTAGACTACTGTAAAAGATGCAAATGAACCCTCAGTGATAGGACAATTGACTGGCTATGCAAAGAATTTACCTAGAGCATGATTTACATTGGTGCAAAATGCATCTATGAGACTATTGGGTCCATGGGATAGGATGAAGAGCCATACAAGGCTTAACTTGTGCAACAAGTCAGCGTTTTTGACCTCTTTATTAAACTGAAGAGTTGCTATGGTTAACACAAAGTTTTAGTACTCTAGCTTATCACCGAAGCCAAGATAAAAAACTGTATATGTACCAGTGCTTTTGGTAAAGTGCTTGACTATAGTACACTTCACTTCCTAGACTATCATCAGCTTAAACTATAATTGCCTGTCAGGATTACTCAAGAAAAACTCACCTCATTGAATTTAAGGATTAAACCTGACTTAAAAAGCAGTATCTCTATGCTTGGCTAGATGGGATAGGCTACAAGTCTATAGTCCAATATTGAACATACTGTGAGTCCATCTATGAGATGCAATTAGATGTGTTACCTTAGAAAAGATGGGCAGCTAAACCCATTCACAAATCTCTAGAGTGATCTCAGTAAAAATGACACATGCTAGCTACTATTGTTGAATATCATTAGGGGGTTTAGATTCTTACTACAAGAAGGCACCTAACATCAACAATTCTACAGCTAGGAATCTCTAAAATGTTATTGAAGTTAGACAGATAGTAAAGAAAGGCTTGAAGGGACTCACTCAGACATGAGTGTCAGTAGAGGTAGCTCAGACAAGTGTGTCGCAATATGTAGTATTTAAAGCGAAAGGGTAGAGAAAGCAAGCAGCACATGCCTAGGATAGAAAACTTATAGGAGGGTTGCCTGAGGGCACAATTGAATGCACTGGGCATGGCAAGAGACAATGGAAGGAGTTCAAGGCCAGTCCTGTACTTGATGCCATAGTTCTTGCCAGAATTGAGGCATCTATTGCTGCACATGGTCGAATTCCTGTGCCTCAAGCCGAGCTTTTGTAAGCTTTCACCTCTGCTGCATTTCTCTCTAAGCACCTATCCACAATGCATACCCAAACATGAAGACATAGAAAGATAGGTCGTCCAGTAAGTTATTTATTTAATTCATGTGAAATGTTGACTTACTAATGTCCTAACCTTTCCCTTTCTATGTTCATTGTCTTGACCTTCCTGTGCTGGTGCAGTGAAGACAAAGCTCCTTTGACTTCTGGTGATACTTTAAGCTCTCTCCAACTCACTCTGGCTTAGAGCCTGTCTCCAACCATTCTGCACTCATGTTTTACTGGTTTATTGAGTAAGTGACTATCAGCACAACTGTGCCATATCCGCCTAACCATCTTCAAATCCAATAGATTCTCAGTGCATGCAGTTAGTGGCTATGCCTAGGGTAAAACTATTTAACAGGAGTTCATAGCGTGTGACACCTTCTTATATATATTAGTGCACTCTAGTGGCACAGGTATGACCTTTCAGACTCATACTTCAGTGCTGCACTGATGTGACTATAGTCTACTTAATAGTTGCTGGCCAAAGATGTGACGATGTCCTCATATTTGATTTTGGTATGTTTTAGCAAGCCACCACAATTAAGTAATAGGTAAGTTATTGTTTGAACCTTGCAAATACACATATCTATCCCATTATAGCAGCTTCCAGGGAATATCTCATTTCACTTACTGTGGGGATTATGGTAGTCTCTTTTTGGCCTTTTGTGATGGCTCTAGCTTGGAGGCCTTTGAAGACTGCTGCAATTATATCCTCTGTGTTTACTCTGAAACTGCTATCCCTCTAACATTAAAGGACCTGCAAAAATTGGAGGTAGTCCTGCTTCCAAAGCTGGTCAGCAGTCCTCTGGCCAGACCCCCTGACAATAGTGCCAGGCACCCCTACCCACTGCTCTCTAGTGATACTTCTGTGTTGTCTGATAAGAAGTTGTACATAAGTTTTTATGTGATTTGCCTCTGTGCACATGCTCACCTCCGTACCAGTGTAGATTCCTCTGTGTACATGGCAGATAGTCTTTCTGAAGATGACTTAGCAGCAATAAGTGAAAAGATTGGGGAAATGCATATCATAGCTTAGGGTGTTGGGCAGTAGGGATAGCTATATAGTTCTTAATCATGCATCAGTGATGCTGCAAAATAATATCATGTGTTGGTATTATACATATGAAGCTATACATGATTACACATTCTATTGCTTGTTTTACCATTGCTGCTCTGCTGTCTGACTCTGCCTTGTGCTCTACCACTCCCCACCACTCCATCTAGTGCTCTACTACTACTCGATGCTTTACAACCTCTATGCATCACTGCAGACTTCCATTCATCAAGCAGAATACTAAACCATTCTTGCAGTAATTGTAGTGACCAGCAATGTAAGAAATGTACCAAGTAAACTGATGACACTAGAAAGAAGTGCCTGAAGACTGTGAATATCAAGTCTGGCAGAAAATGTATCTACACACCAGAAACTACTTGTACACAAACAGCCAAATATACCTGTTGAAGGACTTTTTC
>BACB01005327.1:0-55139 GCA_000338015.2 Ganoderma multipileum BCRC 37180 | reverse complement strand
TGATGGAGACTGCATGATAGAAGAAATGATGACTCAAGAGGTGGTTAAGAGGTAGGAAGACAGTCAGGCAACCTCATTTACTGGGTCAATGGTATGTCTCTCTCACTATAGTTAACTAGTGCACATTCACTGGTCCATAGAATCTTGGTCTGCAATAGGATAAGGGAAAAGTAAGTACAATTCTAACTGCTATGCTATCTGGATTGATGAGTAGTGCTCCAAGGGTGGGGCTATGGATGTGAATCCTAATAGCTTCTATTAAGAGGATGAAGATCTATCAATGCTTAGTAGAAATAATGATCATACCACACTGACTCATACAGAGTATGTAGCAGTCACTCTCAATAAACAGGTAATGCCTTTCTGCTGATTGTGCCCAAAGCCATGACTTATTGTACCATAGCTATATCGGAATAATGTTCCTCAATTCATAAACAGTGATAGCACTATGCTAGTAATCAACAAGCTCTAGAGTTTAACTGACATGGTTCACAATTTGGTGCAAGCTTAGTGCATAACTTTTCCTTCTTTCTTTCACCATTCAGGTCTAACAGATGAGCAGGAAGGAGTTTTCAAAGAAATTTATGCTTTTCCAGAAAATGTACCTGAGTGAAACTTATTGGAGTAGACCTAGCACATCTAGTGCAGCTGGACACACAGTCTCCTAGAAGGGTCAACCTTGGACCACACAACAACAGAAGTTAGATGATGATTCACTCTGAGTGCAAAAGAGACAGTAGTGGGTAAATAAAAAAGTTCAACAACTGTATAGCAAAAGCAAGTATAATAGCAACAAAGCCAATGACAAAGGAGATAGCAGTATTTCCAATTAGAATGAGCTTAAAGAAGAACAGGATCACTTCACACGATTGAAAGTAAGCATTCTATGTTTGACATCATTGTATTAAAGATCTGAAACCTTCTCTGTAGGCTCATGTATAGCACAGCCTGACCAGCTTTCTCTAGATCTATGACTAGTCAATTGTTATACACCAGTACTCTACACTTATGGAATAGGAACAGAAAGATTACAAGAAATGGAAAGAACATATTATTTCAACTATGAACAACTTCTGGCCTGACTTCTATTTGGCTTAGAAATGACATCCATTCAACAAGGAAAACTACCACATTTTTATCCAGAAGTTTCTCACATACATTGAGAACAGCACCTACTTCAAAAATTCTATATCCAAAAAGATGTTAATGTATGACTGCATTGGCTTTGTCTTGGACAACCACATGAAGTATCGATCTCTTGAGCCACACTCTCCCAAAAGGCTTACTGAGCTCACTAAGAAAGAGGCACACTGGTTACACTAGAAAATAGTAAGCTTATTACTTTTCTTTGGAGTAGCAGTCTTAGCAGTACTAATATTAGAGTAGCTTCACAAATCTAGGGAGATTCTACTCATTAGATGAGGTTACAAAAAGCATTAGAACCTATTCCGCCTTCTTGAACTGTGCAATATAAGCAGCGATGAGATGGATAGCAAGAAGATGACTGACTCTAACTATCATATTATCATCTTAAAATAGCAGAGTCAAGAGCTTCAGAACTTTTTCTGGACCATCGATGGGTACTATTGGTATAATTGGGAGCACCTAACTCATAGATGAGCAATAGAAGGCAATCAACCTTGAACATGTGTTCTCTATGAAGGATATAGCAAGAATGGGATTACACCTATTGAACTTTGGAGGAATTGTTATAACAAAGAATAGCTAGCAGAATAGCCAGCATATGTTATTCAGGAGCTAAAAATTTTTGATAAGGACTATAACTTCTCTTTTCCAGTGGATAAAGTATCAATGAGCACTACATGAGTAGTACCTGCTCCTTTGTATCTTTCTCTCTTCATCACATCTGCTCACTCCTTATCACTCCTTACATGCCCTTCCCAACCTCTTGACTGCTCCAAGCACTGGTTTGCTCATCTGTGTGCTTCTCTCTGGATCGCATTCTTTCACTCCTCATCACTCTTTGCACGCCCTCTCCCATCTCTTAACTGCTCTGAGCACTGGTTTGCTCATCTTTACACATGCCCTCTACCTATATATATGGTGCATGTTCTTCATCCTTTATTGCACTTTCTCGCTCTTTCATCCAACTCCTCATGTGCAACCTGTATAAGTACTCCTCTCTACTCCATCATGCTCTTCCATCTCCTTTACATGTTGACATATGCTTCTCTCTACTTCTCTGCATTTCAGCGTCCTCAATGCTCCTCTATGCCTCCCTATTCTACTTTTGTAATCAATGCTTCTTCACCTCCTGCACTGCATGCTCTTATTTAAGGCTGAACATGGCTCAGCTCAACACTGTAGTTAACACTTAACTGAGCTGCACTTTGAACCGTGGTTATAGAAGCTGCGGTTTACTGTTAACCACAGCTCAATTGAACTGCGGCTCCAGCTCAAAGGTTGCCCACTACGGACATTAACTACGGGTTAACCACGGTCAATAGACCCTGTCTAATAGGCCAGATTTATCTATTAAAACTTAGTGCACAGGCTGGGGTTTGAACTGAGAGCCTAGTCTATTCGACTAGCCAGTTTAACCATTGCACTAACAGACCATTACTAGCCTACAAACATTGTTATCTATGTACTAACTGCCTTTTCGGGCTTTATCTTATCTTATCTCCTTAGCTAATAGTACTTAGCTAACTACCTGTATAGGCTGGTAAAGGTCTGCTGGTGCAGTGGTTAGGATGCCCAGTCGAATGAACATGGATCCCTGAGGTCTCCAGTTCAATTCCCGGGCAGAGCACCTCTGTATAAGTAATTAATTGTATTGACTATGGTTACGGATGATAACCGCAGTGTAAACCGCAGTTAATATTAACTAAACCACGGTTAATACATAACCACAGTTCAGTTAAGCCGTGGCTCCAGATCAAGCCTTTCGGAAGGCTGTTAACTGTGGCTATGGCTCTGGCTCAACCGTGGTTCGAGCTGTGTTTAGCCTTACTCTTATTCACTCCTCTATGCTCCTCCATTCTCTTTACTCTTTTGCGCTCTACCCTTCTCCTCCTATGTCAATGGCCCTCTTTTCCTCTTTGTGACCTGCAGCCCTACCATCACATTAATGCTCTATGCTGCTCCTTTGCTGCTACCTCTTGTACTGGTACATCTCTCTCTTCCTTTGCATTATGCTATCCTCTAGTGCTAGTGCTCCTTTTTGCCTTGTTATATTCTTCTTCTGTCTCAATATTTCTCTGGTGTCTTCTTTTTCTGCCATGTTGCTACAACTCTTTATTTTTCTACTATTGTCATTACCTCTCTACCTTATGTCTACAGTCTTCTTTCTTCTTTCTTCCTCTATCTCTCTCTACTTCTTTTCTTCCTCACTTTAGACCTTATCCTTTCCATTACATCTCTCCACCTCATCTCAGGCAGGCTTGTAAAACTTAAATTTACACTGTCTTTCTACTCTTATGTATTGTTGAATTTATTTATCTTATCAGTGGTCCACTCAGGCAAAGTCAGATAGAGCCAAATTTAGGGCATTAGGATCCTGAATTTCTGAAAAAAAAACCAACTCCGGTACTATACCTGTTAACCCAGGCTACTCACTGGTGGCCATGCCTTGCTCTAGTCATGCCACCAGTCATGCTGCCCCTTTTATCAGAAGCAAAAACTCTCTGAATAGTAAATGGCCAAGAGCCCATTACTAAATAGAGAAAATTAGCTTAGGTATTATCTTATGTTTTGCATTTTTGACCATCCAAATGGGTCCCAACAATAACTTACCTCTTATGCCACTTCTGATGTAGTAAAAAGGCATTGAATAGTGTACTAAAATGTGCCAAGGTCACATCATCCTTTTCTCATTTTTCAACTGGAGGACAGTTGCTATATATGATGGCTCCTCCAAGACTTTTTGTTAGGAGAAAAGGCTTTGGGCTACATGCAACTTTTTGACCATATCAAAGTAGCTGCATAAGTTGTCTTTTCTAGCTGCCAAAATGTGGCTGAGAATGACCAAAGTCATTTTTTACCTGTAGCCTCTTTTGAGCGACTTTTCACTGATCAAAAGCATTCAATTGCCTGCCATATATTAAGGATTATTACACTTCTGTAAGTTCTCTACCTGTAATAGGCTGAAAGGTACGACTTATTCTTTAACAGAAATCTGATAATAAAGAGGATGCATTGGTTCTATCTTATAAAAAGGGCAAGATAAGATGACTTCATTAGCTATTTCCTCTAGTGCTCATGCTATATACCCAGGGTTGTGCAACTGACAGAGATGCTGATTCTGAATTTTCTATAAGACAGTGATCACTTGTTGTCATATTAACTCAAAGTTTATATTTACTTATTCAAACTCTTTAATAGTACTTATACTCTTTTATCTTCTACATCCCCTAGAGCGCACCTCTAGTATCTGGTTGCTTACTTGGTAAGTAATTAGTCTAAATGTCTATCCTTATATCCGGATGGTATAAGGCCGGAATATAATATTAGACTGGAAACTGAACCACTCCACCTTTCTTAGTATAGAGTATTCTAACAAGCTTGACATCGCATAGTAGCAACATCTAGAAGTGTACCATGACTAAGAAAGATTATGAAGCCTACATCAAGACCAATGTAAAGGTACCTTAAACTCTTTGTTCAAGAAGCCTTGAACAAAGAGTTCAAGAAGGTTAAGAGGCTAGAAGTCTAAACCTTGACAGAGGATAACATTATGGTATCTAAATGAAACATCAATGCCTAGTATTACTACTAGCTAGATACTCTCTTGCTACCTATACTAGCTGCATAAGGACCAGCCATAGTATAGCCTACTATGCTGCCCATCTAGCTATTGAACATTTATTGAATGATCTCTTATGCTAGAGAAGTTGTACTACCTGTTCTGGATCAGGATACTGAAGAGTACTATCACAAGGTTATAACACTATGACATATCCTCAATACTATAGAACCCGTAGGTATTAAGGTTGATACACCACCAGTAATCCTACCAAAACCTCCAAAGTTGAAACTTTGGAAGGCAAGCTCTAGCAAGCTTTAGCAAGAGCAAGAAGCATGTAAGGAAAAAGTTTTTACAAACCTACAACTTGATAAAAGACAAGTTTCTATTCAAAAAACCAAGCAGTCGATCTCACAGCAAGATCTTGTTGAGTTTTTTGGGCCTACCTCTTAGACAGGTGCAAATACCAAGACTCTTCTCTCTGACTCCAGACATCTATTGGTTGGGAAGTTTAGCAATAGTTTTAAGGTATTTTCTGCATGGACCCAACTGGCAGGATATCCTGCTCAGCAAGCTAGACCACAAAAATTTGCAAAACTTAGAAATCATTCTTGACATTACTAGGGAAAAAACCCTAATCCTGCACTCAAGTAAATGGTTAGATATAGCAAGCACATGCAATAACAACACTGTTAAGAGACTCTACTTCTCTAGACACACAGTCCTAGTTGACCTTACTAATCTTTTTACTATTGTCCATAAAAACCTTAAGAACCTTCAGAACAACTGGTGAATCCTGATAGGTTACAACAAACAGACACTTAAAGATCTGATCATTTATCTCAGTAACATCTTGAAAGTTCTTACTTATTGGAAGTTGAAAACCAGAACTTTCTACATGAACTGGTCACTGAACTATAGTCACTTTTTGCACAACTGAATTATCTATCTAAAGAACCATCTATATGACCCAAACCATTTCACCAACCCAGAGCTAGTAAGGAACTTGAAAGAACTAAAGAAGTGCATCAACCTGTAAAAGAAGTTTAAACTGTCTCATCTAAATAATTGGACCACTAGAAGTCATGCTGCATAAGTGAGCAAACCTACATATGTATAGAACAACAACATGCTTACAATAATACTACTCACAGAAACCAACACTACTTTTTTCTTACTACCAGATAAAAGAACTAGAAGGACTGCAACTCTTCTCTTTGCCCTAAGCGGTATCAGAAAGTACCTTAACCAGTTAGACTCATAGATTAATGAAGTAAGCCTATAAAAGCCAATGAAGGACACATTAGAAGAGAGCATTACCTCAGAAGGAAAAATATTAGCATTAAAGCCCCGAATACTCCAAGTAGTAGTCTAGTCATTTTATCAAGTTGCCTCATATCTATTAGACTTGCTGTTCTACTACTTCTACCAGTTGAACAGTTTGACACTACAGTCCCTAACTCTACCAAACTCACTGCTGCTTTTAAGTTCTTTAGAACTAAACCTAGAACAAGAATACCAAGTTAAAAAAAAAGAAGGACTTATCAGAACTTACCATATACAAGAAAATTCAGAAGGTAGCCAAACTTCTCAGAAAGCATAAGGCCCTCATGGACAAGTGGAAAAAGAAGCTGAGGAAAGCAATTCAAGTGATCACTTAGAAAATGACAAGGTACTACTAGCATCTTGACCTGAACCTGTATCAAATGTACCTTCTCACTAAAGAGAATAAGGACCAGAGTCTGGCCCAATAGCTAGATGACAACTGGAAAACACTATGCTCATAGTAGTATTAATCAGTAGATACCTAAGAGATGTCGATCTCTATAGGGTCCAACTGAACAAAAAAAAGATCTGTCTCTCAGATAAACTAGCCATTTATTGATTCAATTAAAGAGGTTTTGAACTTCTCAGGTTCTTTGATTTAAGGTAAAAAACTCTTATAGATCTTATATTCAACATCACCAGCCTAGACTAGAATGAAGATGAACAAGAAAACTTTGCTTGACAATTGGTAGCAAATATGCATCCCATCAAACTTGATGCACCTTCCAATATAGTCTTGGTTGCTCTGCTTGATGACCACATCAGTACAGAGGCTAGTGTGATAGCAGAACTCAGAATTGCTATGTACTAGCTATCTCTCAGCCAATATGCTGGCCTAAGCTATTGATTAAGAAGCTTTTTGTCTCCTCTGGCCTTTAATTTGATGCTGTTGACCTTCTATAGTTTTGGTCTAATGGAGACTAATTATCTGTACAGCTCAAGAACCCCATGGTCCAGAAGTAGTACTAGTAAGCCTGCAAACCTAGAGGAGGAAACCCTAGAGACCCTGATGGTGACAGCAAAAACAATAGTAGAGGTAGAGGAAGAGGTGGTCCTCTAGGAGGAGAAGTACCTGGAGGATATAGTAATCTACCTGAGTCCCCAGAAGGTAGCCCACCAGGAGGGGCCCACCAGGAGAAAAACCTACAATGTAACCCAGTGCAATCACCTCTCCTGGACTATCAAAGGGTAAAGGAAAGATCAAACTCCCTAATGTCTTTAACAGAGACAGAGACAAGTCCAAGGTCTCTATCAATCAACTCCACTTGCTCTTCACTGGAGAATCAGAGCACTACATCTCAGATCAAGCTTGGGTCACCACCACCCTCTTTTATATGGAAGAAGAAAACATCAAATACTGGAAAGAAGTACACATTAATAATATTAGGTACAGCTTCATGCTAACTTGGGATAACTTTAAGCTCAAGTTTTGAAACATATATGTACCACTCAATGAGGCAGAAAAGGCAGTCCAAGTGCTCAATAATTACTACATGTGATGAAAATGGACAATATATGAATTTAATGCCCGATTCAACTATCTTGTTGCTAATAGTTAAATTATAGACAAAGTCGCTCTTCTTGCCTACTATAAAAAAGCATTATCTAATAACATCTGAGCAATTGTAGTAGCCACCTTCCCTATTCTCTAAAGCCTTGCTGACTGGACTGATTGAGCAGTAGAAGTATATAAAGCTTGGGCCAAAAATCAAGCTTTATCTGGACATACCAAGTTTATCTTTATCAAACTAAGGTTCTTCTAATAACAATATTGTACTACACAAACAAAAGTATGACAAAACCAAGTAGGCAATAAGGAGGATAGTAACACTAGTGCTTCAGCTAATATTAACAAGATGACTACTAAAAAGCACTTAAGGTACCTTAGAAATGACCTATGCTTTAACTACCACAAACCCAGATACCTAGCATGTGAGTGCCCCAAGCCAAAGGAAAATGCACCTACACGAATATCTAGACAACCAATGTGCAAAGTTTAGAAAGTTGCAGAATTGGAGAACAAACTCTCTACCAAGAAAATGGAGAGTAAAGAGGCAGATGGTAAAGAAAAAAACACTCTACTGGTTAACACAATCTAAGTAGACAATAACAACTTGGATTTTTAGATTAGCAATCAGTATCAATGCCTAATACACCACAGGACATGGACATCTGTATTTTGATGGTTACAAACATAATAAAGAGATGTTACACTCTTCTGATTTTAGGATACATCAAAGTTGGTAAAAAAGTTATCAAAGCCAAGGGACTACTAGACAGCAGAGCTAATGCAGTCATTATGAATACCAAGCTTGTCCTCAAGTACAAACTTTCAACCATCAAACTACCATGACTTTTTACTTTCCAAAATACAGGTAATAGTATCAATTGGTAAGGAACTATTACCCACTGAGTTAAAGAACATTTCAAGATCAAAGAAAGAGCACTCTCTACCCAATAATATGTGGCAGACCTTAGATAAGACGATATAATTTTAGAGATGTCTTAGATTAAATGCTACAACCCTACAGTTAACTGGCGGACAGGAGCAATTGCTATTAGCAACAAAGTCATTACTGAATAGTAAAAGATCTGACAGTACCAAGATATCTATGATCTACCATTGGAAACTATCTAGGAATTGCCAGCACTGGATACACTATAATATCTTGTACTGTTCTATATCCAAATAGTTGATGATATCATCGAGAAAGAACTACTAATGTATAATCCTATCAAGTTGCTTAACCAATTACTTGATACTATAGTATATGTTAAAAAGACCAACAAATCCATAAAAATTGCTATCGAAGCCTACAAGGTAAAGGTAAAAAAGACACTCAAAGAGCTTCTTTCTGCATATACACTTGACTTTCAAAAGGTCTTTGAAATGAAGGCTACTGAATGTTTTCTACCATTAATACCCTAAAACTATACTATTGACTACTCAAAAAGGAGCTTGATATATACAAACAATAAACCTGGCACAAGATCTACCTACTAACTGTTACTAAAAAAACAGGAATTATAAAAGTTTATTGATGAAAACGAGGCTAAAGGCTTCATATGCAACTCGACTTTACTGCTTGCATCACCTTTTTTTTTATATCAAAGAAGGATGGCTCTCTATAACCAGTCCAAGACTACTAAGTACTCAATGAAGCTACAGTCATGAATGTATATCCACTTCTACTCATTGACAAACTCATTAACAAGGTCCAAGATACCCAGATCTTCACCAAATTCGGCATCCAGGCTAGATACAACAATATCTGGATTAAAGATGATGATCAATAGAAAGCAGTATTTATTATACTATTTGGAACTTATGAACCAATAGTTATGTTCTTTAGGCTATGCAACATACCAGCCACATTTCAAAGCATAATGAATCACATCTTTGAAGACATGCTGCAAGAAGAATAGTTAGTCATTTACATGGATGATATTCTCATCATCTCACCAGACCTTAAAATATATTATGAATGAACAAAAAGAGTTCTTTAGAGACTGCAAAAATGAGACCTTTATCTGAAACCTGCCAAATGCAAATTTGATGTCAAAGAAGTTGAATATTTTGGAGTAATCCTTTGACCCGGTGAAGTTCTTATGGATCCAATTAAACTCAAGGCTATCCATGAATGGCCAGCACTAATCATAGTCAAACAGATTCAAGCATTTTTAGGATTTGGCAACTTCTACCAAAGGTTTATCTACTACTACTCAACTATTGTCCAACCTCTCATAGAACTAACCAAGAAGGAGGTGCCATTTAAATGGTTAGCCAAGTGTGAAGCTACCTTTTAAGAGCTCAAATGCTATTTTACAGAGGAACCTGTTCTTAAAATTCTGGACCCAATAATACTATTTTAAGTAGAGACCAATACTTCCAAGGTAGCTACCAGAGCCATACTCTGATAGCAAGACATGAACAGTCTCTAGTGGTTGTAGTGTCCATATGCAGGTAGATATTCAGATACTTCTTTTGAGAACATCTCAAGAAACTCATAGTACTATTTGGGTACAATCTCCTTGACCAGATAAACTTTCTTCTGGTACTCCTGCTTAGCAAGTTACTGTGAATACATATATATTGCTAAGGTGAAGAGCTTTGAAGCATTATGGAGAGTTTGTCCTCTTACAAGTGTGTTAAAAAAAGACTTTTTAGTATTGTTCTATTCTAGTAGAAAACCTGGTAGTAGAGACCTATTCTCCTTCTTATCCTTCTCCTCAACTATTACTACTATGCATATCCTGTCTACTATCTTAGCCTTTCTAGCCTATCAAGGACCACTGTATGCTATAAGCCATACCTCTGTATTATGTGCTTTGGTCTTAACAGGCTTGGATGCTCTTTGGTAAGCTAGACATGTCTCTAGACATCTTGAAAGGTGTAGCAAGCCATGCTCCTAATCTATCTCAGAATTGTGCTCATGTAGCCAGTTTAGACCAATGATTATGTTTTCTTCTCCTATATCTATCACTACAAATACTACCTTCTTTTAGTGGTTTTCAATCACTATATCCAATATAGCAACCTCTGTAATCATTTTATCACAATTTTTAGTACTATCTATGTTGTATAGAGATATTGGTCTTGCCAACTTTTTTGTTAAAACCTGATTCTGCTTTACAAATTGTTAGTTTAAAAACTTGGTAGTAGCTCTACTATCTACTATGGCTATAATGTTCTTATATCGCTACTTTCTAGTTAAGTATACTGGAATATAGAAGTACTATCTATTATGGTTTACTTTATATATAAAGGATAAGCCTAGTACTGCAAAATGGTTGTTTTTGCTTGAGCTCACACATGTAGTATCTAGTGCAGCTTGAATCAGAAACCCTCTTCCTTTGCTACCATAAGAGCAGTAAGCTTTTTATTAAGTACTTTGAGCTATACTTGCAAGACCTTTACTTTAAGAGCCTAGAGTTAGGCTCTTAGAGTCTTGAGCTCTGTGGCCTTTGAGGATAAAAATTTAGTCATAATTAGGTTAGTAAGAGTGTGAGAATACGAGCAGTAGAGGGAATCCAAGTATAGGTATAGAGATATGTGTAGAAAGGTTTTGCTTTCTATTCTAGAAATAAAAACGGTAGGTGCACGATCCAACACTATCTGCTCAGCCTTTTTGGCCTATTGCTGTATCTTAATCTCAAGAGACACAGGCTCAGGGGCATCTGTCTTAGCTTTATTTTGCTGCCTTTCTTTAGCCTTTTATGCTATAAGGTGGACCACATTTATCAGCACCAGAGTCTCAGGTTAGAAGCTTTCTGTACACTATACTACTAAGAGTGGCAAGTCTTAAGTTGAAAACCACATCTGATAGTATAACTAAAGTGTGCACTATACTAGACCAACACAGAAAATCTAAGTGTATATTATACAAAAATGGAAAAAAATAAAGAGTATACTAGTGCTCATGGAGAAGTTTTGACCTAATATTATGACTAGCCATCAAGTAAGGTCAGAAAGTTCACAAGATGAGCAGGGGTGTTGATGAGCACCTATGCAGCAAAAGTAGAGCAAGGCTCAACAGTTAGACTGGAGATAAGAATGTATTAAGTAAAGTACCTACAAGAAAAATATATCAGGGCTTACCTAAAAACAAGAGATCAAAACTAGAATCTCTAGGTAGTAGGGTATAGGTCTTATATACATGTACAGGTCTATAGAAATGGAGAACAATAGTAACTAGAAGTGCAAAAAACTAGAAGTAAGAACAATAGCAACTGTTATACTAGTAAACAAAGGAACAGGTAACAATACCATAAAGGACAATAGAATAATACAAGAAGTGAATTGGCAACAACAGAAAACCTGGATACTAGAGTAAGCACTAAATTGGGCATTTGTAATACTCTGTCTTGTTATTAGATAGCTAGATCAGAATCTCCTAATATATCCTAGATGTGGTCATTTTCTAAAGAATACAATAATAGAGAGAAAGGTGTAGTCATTGCAGAGAAGGTAGATTTTAGGTTGTTATCCATTATAGTGCCTAAGAGTAGTTGATCATTAATAGTATATATGTCTGAGTCTGACAGTACTGTCAGCTCATACAGTAATGCCAAAGTACTAGTGTTGCTTGCTCTAGCCAGTGCTATATGTGCAATTAATATCTACCTTGATTAGAATGAGTTTATAAGCTTTCTCAGAATAAAGGTGGTTTTAATGCTTGGTCTGTACAAGACCAAGCTAGCTAAAGAACTGCTCAGTGCCTATAAAGTTAGAAACAATAGAGAACAATTGGATTGCAAATTGCACAATTTCTGCACCTCTGCCATGAGTGTCAATACTTTACCAGAGGCTAATAAGATTAATGGACTTGCTCTACAATAATATATTAGCAATAAACAGGGCTTGTATAGAGATGAAAAGTTTTACTATTCAAGCAGCACTCTTTTTAGCATTATTGAGTCTAATATACTTATCTGACCAGTTATCCATATAATTAAGATACTCAAAAAGCTAATTACAAATGTCAATATCAAACTTTTTATATCAGAACATTTATATATAGATTTGTTTGAACATAAGCTAGATATTCTATTATGAGAAGAGCAGGTTCTTAGAATAAAAGAGAACAACTTGAAGAGAGAGGTTGAAGATAATAGCAAGTAGGTAGAGCTTACATTTAGGTCCAGCCTTCTTCTACTACTTCTCAAGACTTGCATGTATAGTGGCCTGAACACTATTACTAAGCTTTGATTTATTATTATAAATGTAGTAGAGGTTAGTAAGTATGATAAAAACGATACCAAGCTGTATATGATTACTCTGAGTAGTATTTGAAACAATTACCAGGGGTTTAGTGTGCTTATGGGCCCTACACAATGCAGGCTTAAAGTTAGAGATATCACTATTAGTTAGTAAGTAATGTACTGCTTAAGCAAGATCCAGAACTCATCAGTCTTGAGCTTGAAGAGTAGTTCTATCATTTTTGGACCTGATTAGCCTTGGTTCTACCTGCAGTGACTAGCTTCATCTACAATATAACAAAAATAATCTAAATTAATATCTTAGTCTGAAAAAAGTGGTCAGTAGAGAAAAAAACACTAGTCCATTAAGTTATACTAGAATAGATAAGTATGAAAGTACACTTGTAGTTTTTCAGCTGTTGCTACTTTAAAAGAGCTGATACACCAGAGTAGTTATTGAACTATAAGACTACCTGAAGTATTGCATCAAGAGTAGCTATTACTAGTTTCTTAACTTTGAGGTAGTCACCAAGAATAAGCTATACCTGCATTTATTACAAGTTAATATATACTACATATTATATAGTAGAACTCTACAGATGTGCCTGATATACCTAGTAGTAAAAAGTTGCCAGATCAGGATATTTCACCTTGAGGAGCTGATATATCTTTGTATAATCACCTCTGCTGTCTGTGCACCATGTGATAACTATAATAGATAGATAATCTTTACAGAACTTAATTTCTATCTCTACAATAATAAGAAGGTTGTTCATGGTCTTTGTCTCAAGTATTATATCATATGTATAAAGAATATGGGGCTAAAAGTAGAGAGTTCATGTAAATAGTAGGCTGAACTTTCTTATTATCTATGTACCTTGTACTCAGTATTGATTATAAAGCCAATGATTGAGATCTTGGTAACATTTTTTAGCTGTCCAATTAGCTAGTGCTGTAGTACCCTCTTAGATATGTCTATATTATGTTAACCATATTCTTGACTAGATGATCAAAAATGCATCCTCTGATAGCCTGCTGGTATTGAAGACTACTAGCACATCGCTCGACTGTATGGAACAAGTCAAACAGCATTTAGGCCTCATCTGATGAGCTGTTAGTTATTGCATGCTCCTCCAATGTATCGAAGAAAGGATTAAGCATGTCTATAGTGAGAGTCTGTAGCCTCTAGCCCCTACAACCCAGTATTGTAGCAATAATGGTCTGATAAGTTTACTACACAGTATCCAAAAGTAGAATATTGGCCTTGCCGATGCTTCACATGAGTTGAGTGATAAATACTGCAGAGATATATTGGGTGTTGTTAGAGAAATATAGCCAAGTGTTATCAAACTAATTACTTTATCACAAGCGAGAGTTACAATCAAATGTGTAATGGTACAAGCTAGACTACTGTATACTTTCCAAACTTGATCTGGGTCCTAAAGACTGGGTAAATAGTCTTTAGTACAAAGTGTAGTAGAGAATCGAGCCTAGAAGAATTGGTAGACATTATAGACCAAGGAAGTAAACCAATCAGTAAGGTGCTGCATGGACTGTCAATTGTCACAAAGGTGTGTGACAGTCTGTTTTACATGTAAGAGGTGTTCTTCAGTAAGCTAGTACCAGACTATCATATTCATCAACATATATTGACATCATTCCAATGCAATGTGCAGATCTAGGCACTGTAATGCATGGTTGTGGTTAAGCATTGCAAGCTATACCCGATCTAGCATATAGACAAATTGAGGACCAGATAGAGATGTCGACTAGTACTGGTCAATAAAATCATCTAAGGCAGAAATTTCTGATGTACAACCTGATGTAGACTACTCCACTTCTTCTGCTATGTTCATGTATTGCACAAGATGAAGCTGCATTGTCTTTATGGAAAAGAAATTGAAAACATACTAGAACACTTTGAAATATGTATGTAAGCGACAAATAATATAAAGGATGATTTGGGTAATATACAGGGATAGGAATCATCATTGCCTCTATGGTTGTGCACTTTGGTATCCCATTCTAAACTATTCTTATATACGTTGTTGTCCAATAAATTGCCCAGCGATTTCTAATTTACACCTAGATGAAACAGACAGTTACAGAGGTGCATATAGAGGCAGGATATAAGCTAGCATTCACAGATATGGTCTTTTGCACAATAGATACTGGGGCCATACATCTAAAGTCTACTGAGGCATGTTATCTACCTCTATATGGTCATCTTGAGACTCCACTTCCATTATTTCATTTTCATTATTGTTGTTTTCAAATGGAGTACCAAGTTTCTATATAACTATTCTAGTATTGAGATCATTCTTATTCCCATCTAAAACAATGTCATCCAGGTTCTTATTCCTATCTGGAGCAAAGTCATCCATATTTTTATCCATGTTATTATCCACGTCCTTATTTACATTCTTATTAAACTATTTATCATCATCACCATTTAGATTCTTAGGTGCAGAAAGATAGGATGCCTTAACATAATATTAGCATATCAAAGAATTGAGCAAGGATATTTCAACATGTGATATCTACACCTGAGTAGGCCTGTTCAATATAGGGCTTATGCCAGAACCCTTTGCCTGGGTCCAAGTTTATGTGCGACCATCAGGGCATATACATCAAAGTCCTGTAAAGTACCTACCATTTTTACTAGCCAACTTCCACTTGAAACATTTTTGAGTTTGTTAACAATGCATTGTACTTCTATGCTTGGAAAACTCAGTGTTCCATGTACCCAGAAGAGCTAGGGCTTTGGCCTAATTGCATGCTTAGAAGATGTGTGAGTAAAATAGCTGTGAATATGCCAACAGTAGAGGCATGTACTATCCTACTCCATTTTCAGTAGCACTCCTTTGGGTACAAATTTGCGCTACATCCATGTGAACCTGTCATACCATTTTTCCATATTATTTTACAACTTCTTTGTGTTGCTGCAGTACTTCCAAGGATAAGTAGTAATGTATTATATACTGTAGAATCTTCTAGGTCCTTTACAGAGAAACATTCAGCCATATGGTCAAAGTCGATTCGTATATCAAGGTGTAATGGTATTTGCTACACAAAGTAGCGTAAAATCTGGACCACTGACTGGAAGAACTATTGGAGAAACATCATGACTGGTATAAGTAAAGCACCTTCCCATAACCAAGTTGCATGGTTTATATGGATGGAATCAGAATCATCATCATTCCTGCAAAATTTATAAGTACAACCATATTCTGTAGAGGTTCCTAGATGCTTCATGTCATATGAAAAAATCTGCAATATACCTTGGTAAAATTATCTCTGGTGCTAATAGAAACTCTTAATTCTAAAGATGTAACTCTAGGACCTATTTTTAAAAGAAATATCTTCAGTAAAAGATATTTGAGCAGCAAAAAGCAGCCCTGGCCATGTACAGAAGCTGCACAAAGTTATCTTAAAACTTGGACTATGTCAAGTAAGAAAAAGACCTAGATGTCAGCTAGATATAGATCATATTAGTAGATAGATCAGAGGAGATCTAAGGCTACTTTTTAGGTCAGAAGGTATCAGAATTATCAGAAATGTTTAAGTCAGTCTCTGAAAAGAGCTGTATAGTAGAAAGGGATAAACTTAGAGCTGAAAAACTAAAACTAGATAAGGTACTAGAAGATGATAAAGGACAAGAAAATATGGAGGTGATTAGAGTTGCAGGAAATTATACTGGAGTAGATAGGGCACTAGAGAACTGGGTTAAAGCAGGAACATGGGTAATAGAAGCCAAGATATGGTTCTTCTTACTTGCATTAGAATACTATATCCAGCGAACCTTGATAGCAAAAGCTTTATTCCAGGTGACCATAGTGATATTTATATACTTCACCAAGTGGTTAATAAGAAGGTCAAGCTTCAAAATAGTCATCTTCAGCACTATTATAGTAGAGTGTTGTATAACTATAGCAAAGACAGTCTTAGAGATGAGGATAATACCATATAAGATATCTGCAAATAGCCATAATAAGACTCACTCTCTTTCTAAAACTCCTCTTTAGAACAAAGTATATTCAGATCTTTTACTGCAAACTAATCAGCTTTTTAATTGAAAAGCTTCTAGATCTAAGTATTGAGGCACTTTGAGCACTATTAGTTTCAATAAAAATGGTCATTTTTGGGATAAGCACCATTTATAATAAAATAGCTTTTGATCTACTCATTTTTCTCTACCTTTTTGGCCATTCTAGGTCCTATAGTAACTATGAGAAAGGGAGAATATATTAAAAAGAAAAGAGGCAATAAATTACAACATGTTTGGCATATATAGATACAACAGAATTAAGCTAGCAAGTATGAGAGATACTATTGCTCTTACTTAGATATATTGGGCATATTATGTGCTGACTTATAACTTTCAGTCATAATCTAGTCACTCTCTAACTAGTCACTCTTTGACTGAATAGTCATGATCTCAGTCATAACTGTTAATAATACTGAGTCTTGGTAACTCAATTATAGCCATAATTACTATCTAATCACTAAATATGTTTAGTTTATAGTATATACAGTTGACTCAACTGGTCTTAGACAATAGTTTACTGAGGTATATTACTTGTTTAAGCCTTTATAGTTAAACTGATGATATGATGCTACTTTGCCAATAGCTGGCCAGTGTATACCTTTTCAGAAAGTGCAGTTGGATAGGATCAGTATAGTTTTAAACAGGTAAGTATTTACTAATAGTAGCATATACTGTTGCCTGGCCATACCTAATTCCCAGTACTTATGTAGGTCTATATTTTTTGCCTATCTAAAACCTATTACATACACTGCTACTGATGACTATTATAAGTGTTATTATACTTAATCTATTACATAGGTTCTACTATGTCAGATTGCTTTAGATATTATTGTAAGTACATGTATATATCTATCATCTTTTTAAGGCACACTTTGGTGGATTTTTATGTGTGAGCAAGTAGATCATTTATGTACAATAGTGTGGTAGTATACTGTACTATTTGAATATATCTATATCTTATATATTGCTTGGCTCAATTGGTAATAAATGCAAATAAATCTAAATTAATAACCTGATATATTGAGGTTCAGATATGAATCTATATGTCTACCTGTCTCTGAGTAAGTATTTATATCCTACCTCATACTATATACTATTGCCTAAACTAGTAATATAGGCATTTTGAGGCTTTAGTAGGCAGGACCCTACTAAGTTTGCCTTTTATTAGAGGTTGCATGCAGGTTCTCTATATACAATTGCCTCACCAGCTATTGTATATAGAGACCTGCAAAAATTCTAAATGTATGGATAGAAATCCATTCTGGTGACCACTTTTAGTGATGTACAACTCTAAACTAAAGATATACCCATAAAAGCAGGTACACTTGTAAAGTACAAGATTGGCCTAGTAGGCTAGTACACAAATATAGCTGTATTCCTTCTTATTTACCTTTTCTTTTTCTATACTACTGCTTTGATAGTAAGTACTAATATTAATAGACTTATGACCCTTGGCGAATTTTTTTCATTTAAGTAGAATCTAGAAGTCTAGTCTAAAGATTAATTGAACACTGGTCTTTAACTAAACTGGACTACAAAATTAGCTTTTATCAGTTTTGTTTTAGTTTTAGTTTTAGTCTTTTTAGATTAGGTCCTAAAAAGAACTACCAAGGACCAGTCCTCAAAAGTGGCCAAAAGTGGTCCTTAGATACCCTATTTCAGGTCTAATCTAAAACAAATTAATAAGATTTATAATGGTTATTAACAAGTCATTAATTATAGATTAAATACTTATTATAGCCCACTTTAAGCCTTATTATTATACTATAGATACTGATAACAACTACTGAGCCATACTTTTAGCCAGTTAAGACTGCAATTCAGTCAGGACTGGTCAGAGCTAAGAACTAGACCAAAGTCTAGTTTAGTCTTACAAGCTCTGAAAAATCTGTCCAGTCTACTAGAATTAGACTAGTCCTGTTCAGCTATAGTCTTTAGTTCTAAAAATTCAGGCCAAAAGGCTAGATTTGACTAAACTCATTAGAAAAAACCATATTTGCAAATCAGTAAATAATATATCTAGTTAGATATAATTACATGCAGTAGTAGCCCTTAGAACAATAGTACTGTTATAGGTGTAATTTGCAAGATCTCTATTCTAAAACAGACTAAAATACATTGTAGTACTATACTAGCATATGTTAGAGGGGGGAAATGGACTATATTGGCCATGAATATTGATTTTATTATTCTAGCAACAATATAAGCATACTATAATAATACTTAAGCAGGCTATAGCAAAGTACCTGAAAAAAATTAAAAACCTACTAGTCTTACCTAGGAGTAAACCCTCAACCTCTAGCTCTGCCTGCATAACATCTGTCCAAGCATATACTTTTGACCACTATACTACAAGGTCTTATATCTGGCTAAACTATATATTCAATATGTTTTGTCTTTTACTAAACTTAAAGAAAAGTGCTAGGACCTAGCTTACTTATATATATGTTTTGGCTCAAACACTAATATAAGCTATGTTTTTTCTATACTAGTAACCCATTTGCAATATTTTAAGTGTATATATATAACAAAACTATACAGATATGTTACAGTCAGCATACTATTATAATACAGTACTAGATATCTAATATATTGTCTTGTAAAAGCTTCTAGACAGTCTAGAAAGGTTATACTAATACTTAGCACAATAGTAGTAGTAGTAGTAGTAGTAGTAGTAGTAGAGGAGGAGGAGTAGTAGTAGTAGTAGTAGTAGTAGTAAATAGTACTATTAGATATGGTATTCAAATAGTAGTACTTTAGTAGTACTATTTAGTGGTATAATAGAGCTATATTTTTATATTAGTAGTAACTAGTAATACAAAACACTATATTCAAAGCATATTTTTGTAGTAGTGATTAACAGACATAATTAATGCTTAAGTAGTATATATTTTTACAGTAGTTGCACTTTAGAGGACATATTTGCAAATGAGTTTTTTTCTGATACTTCTGGATTCTACCTAGTTTTTCCCTAGCTCTCTTTTGAGCTTAGGCCCTTTATCGGTATATCAATATAATGTCAAATAAACATAGAATAACATGCGCACTATTACATAATATATAGTTTATATATTATATAATACTATCAATGTGCTAAAACTTTATTAAAAAAGACCTAGTTTAGATAGGCCAATATATCATAATCTACTCTAAATCAAACCTCATCTTATCATATCAAAATACCTCCTATCCAGCTCAGTATGATAGCCTTTCCAGGTCTGACTACCTCAGATTTAAATAGTTAGAGATCAGTTTAGATAAAAATCCCCATCTGGCTCTACCTAATCTATTCTAGATAAAATACCCGGAAAATGCAGTAGCTATTGCTTATATATTCTAGCACTAAATCTAGTAAAACCTTATAAATTCTGATAGATTCTGGTGGATAGTAATCCATAATTCACTTAGACTTAAATTTGTTTTTATGGAGGCATCCTACACATCTTTTGGGCACTTTCTAGCCCTAGCTGCTTCATAGCTATTGGTTTGCATAATAGGCATGATGCTATTTTCAACCTAACAAAGTCAATAAAAAGTAAAAGACTTTTTTTGGCATGTGACCAATTTGAGAAAAGTCATTTAGAAGTCTTGCAAAAGAAAACCTTTTTCTTCTTTTTGCTTAACTATTTACCATTCTGAGATAGGTTAAGTACCTAAGTTAACTTTTTTTAAAGTGGGGTGTGCATCAAGAAATTCCCATTTTAACTCCAAAAAGTTTAGCTAAAACCCTCAAACTACCTATCTATCTATTCTTTACCCTATTTTAGGCTCTTTAACAAGATTGCCCACCAGTTAATAGCTTATTAATTATTATCAGGTTCAAATCCTACTTGTACATATATACTTCTTTCTACAGTTATGTTTTTGCATCTATATAATATTAATGTTCATTATAAAGACACTGAGGAGATATTATGTCTTGCGAGACTTAGCATACAAAAGTCATTATGTGAGAAAATAGTCATAGAGAGAAAACTATCAAAGAAAACTGAATGCTCTGCCCAAGTTATCTACAAAATTAATTGCTTTGCAGGTGCAACCAAATAAATCTAAAGTAGGTCAAACAGCTTAGATGGTCAATACTAGAGAGCCTGCTGGCTAGGTCCACTATCTAAAGTAGCTGAGTGCACTATACTATAGTACATACAATATGGGATAACTTAGTAAGTGTAGGCTTACAAGACAGAAATTGAAGTGAATAAAATGCATGTTAAAGTGCTATAATGCGCAAATCTGAGGCCTGTGAGCAAAAAACCTGAGTATACAGTAAAAAGTTTAAGAAAATCAAGCAAAATAGTACATTGATTCTACATCGAAAAAAAGGTACATACATGAGCACTATATATTTAAGAGACCATATGACATAGCAATGCAGAATCCAAGGATAGTGAAGGTGGCAAGTGGAGCAAAGGGCAGAATAAGGATAGAAGAGCAGGAGATGTGCAGGACTAAATATAGCCATGAGTTTAAACACAGTAGCAATGGCTACTACAAGTATAGTATAGAACTCAGAATGTAGGACCCACCTTTGATGGGATAACAAGTTGCTTAAACTGGGCTTTTTAGAAAGAAGGTTGCTGAATTACGCTCTGACTTATGAGCTCAGTGAATGCTGTACTTATTGCTAGACTAGAAATGCTGAGAGTAGTCTACAATATGTTTCAGCTACCCTCCCCTCAGTAATATTTGTGATGTGTTTAAAATTGCACATATGCACTCAAATTGGCCAAGACAAATCAGTTGAGGATGGTTACACCATCCCCATAGATTGCGCATAGGCTTATGATAAAAAGTTTGGCAAAAATTTCGTATCAGGACCCCAAACCGCTGAGGGGGATAGGACTGTAGAGGTAGTCTAAAACGCGCACCTAGCTTTTGCACCCTGCTTGCTTTTCCTGGACTTTTCGCCCGTCGAGAATAGCGCCATGCCCATCGTGTTACCGCCCATCGCGCGAGGCACATGACGGACGCGTTGACACGATGCACGTGATGCGACGCGTTGAATGAAATGGCGAGCGCCTGTGAGTGGGTCACGGGGGGAGTAGACGCCTGACGCGTTGAGTCGCACGGGCGGGCGCGACCTGGACGTGATCGTCCACACTCACCACCGCGTTCTGCTTATCTTCTGTCTTTCCTGTCTAGTGTTCGCCATCGCTGTCACTGGTACTTCTTCCCGGGCAATGAAGACCTGAATGCGAGATGGAAACCCGTTTGTTATCGAGTATGTCTCCGCTTGTTTTCCGTTCCCCCGACCACCTCGTACTCATTCCCCTAGTCCGCGCCCTCTATATCATCAATGGTATAGAACCGTACATCCTCGCCCGCTCTCACACCAAAGTCGATGTCCATATAGTCCGCGCCCACCCCATCCATTCTACCGACGCAGGCCAAGCCATCTACGGCAGAGTCCCTCTTCGACCATGTTTGGAAGCCATTTGTCAATCCAGGTCCGTCTCCCTTGAGAACTAGAACTCCTCCACCGAAATATAAACATTCGTTGTTTGCAAGCCCTGAGCTAGCTCCTTGTGGTTCTCGCGACTTCTCCGTCTACGTTTTCGACCCGATCGAATCACGTATGTCCCCCTTGACTCATTCTTTACTCCCCCTGTGCTTACCGGCGTGTCTGTCTCAGAACAACGAGCTCCTACTGCTTCGGCTTCAGCCGCCTCACCTGTCGCCCTTGGCCAGGGTTGGATGTCCGATGCCCTCACTCTCGATAAATCTCCACTCATCGTCGGCACCCTATGTATTGATGGCGTTCACGACGACGCTATCGAGGTCATTTTCTCCCTCAAAGAGGTATCTCTTCTTCCTATCCCCTCTCATTACCGGCTCTGAACTTTCTACAGGCGAGTCGCGTTCCAGTTTCCCGTGCAAATTCCTGGGCCGGTGAGAAGAAGCCCTCAAAGCGCTCCAATACGCCCCTCTTCACAACGAACCCGCTCAGGTGGCCCAGCCAGGAACAATCAAAGCATCCTGAGCGCAAATCTTCTCCAAATTTGCTTGCTCATTGCCCACCGACTTCTCAACTTCCCCAATCGGATACGGTCTCACCTGCAGCCTTCCAGTCAGAACCTCCTTTGGTCCCTTCCCAACCTGCAATTGACTCCGCGCAAGCCGCTGCACTCCAGGCTCTGTTCGTTGCCCTTGCTAGCCCCCAGAAAAGTCAGCAACTCCTCTCCATGCTTTCCACTATCGACTCCTCACCTTCCGCGACCCCGAATACTGGCTTTGTTCAGATGCTCAGCATGATGTTCACGTCGGCGGCTTCTACGGCCGTACCAACCACTTCCGATTCAACAGCCTCTCCATTGCCGGTCGCTTCGGCACCCACCACTCGCGCTGATCTGAATGTACCCCTGGCATTTCTGTCCACTCCTACTCCGTCTGCTCTGATGGATGCCCCTACGTCAACTTGTGACTCATCTCAGCCCCACGTTGTATCCCCTCTCACCCCGCCCACGACTGATGACACACTCGAAGATGAAGTCGTGGTCCTTGACAAGGAGAACGTCGATCCTATCGCTTTCCAGCGCAAAGGGTCTGGAAAGGAGGGCCTGAAAGAAAACTCACGTCTACCGACACAGAACCACCGTCTTTGCAGGAAATGCATCGAGTCCGCAAGTTGCACTTGTTTTCAGCCCTCAGGGAACATAGGTCAACACTCTTCGGTTGATGCATCAGGCCCGAACTCCCGGAAGCGTACGCTCAGCGATTTTATGGACCAACGGGAGCGAGACCGAGAGGTTTCGCGGAAACGGATGGCTAGTTCCACACGTCGGCCAGTGCCAACCAGCTTCGGTTCCGTCCTCTCATCTCGAAGCATCGTTACAAACCGTGCGCTCAAGAGCGACTCGTGTTCGGCATCACACGCAGCCTCTGATCCTGCTGGGGACAATGCTTCGCCGTTTCACAATGCATCTGCCTCCACGCCTGCTATTTCCCCTCCACGCCGTGGTGCCTCAGTCGTCGGCAAGTCTGCCCGCCGCCATCCGTACGTTGTTCCCGACTGGGCGCGGACCTCTACAGCGACTCTGCCTCGTGCTGCAGATGGCTCCTACCTCAGTGCGAAAGCCACAGCATCGGAGGCCTCGACGCGTAAACGTCCTCCGAAGAACAGCAAGGAGAAGGAGAAGGCACAAGGTCTGAAGATTCGCAAATCGCGCCCGACAACGTATAAGGCTCCTTCAGAGAGCATCGAAGATCGCACTTTCCATGGACCTGCGACGCTTTCTAGCCCACTCCGTGCTACTCGCGGTAACGATTCGAAACCCGTTGCTGACCTTCCGCGCCCGGTTATTGCTTCCTCACCGCAGTCACACGCGTTCCCGATGCCATTCGCCCCCTCGTCGTCTCACAACGTACCCACAACTTCGCAAAACGTTGAACCACCCTCTACACCTCCCCGACGACGGACAGCAAGTAGCAACCCGGCGACGCCAGAGGATGATGGCGGTTCTCTGTTCACGCCCGAGCCGACTCGCAGCACTCGTACCCCTCGCAAGCTATCTAGTTTGTACAGTGGACTGGCCATATCGCCTTCTCGTTTTACGCGCAATCGCAGCCGTCCAACCCCGTCAAAACGTGGTCATCCTAGTAGCTCCCGTAGCGCTAGTTCAATGCCCGACGCCCCTTTGGCCCAGCAGGACGACGGAGCAGAGCCACTGTCTGACGATCTTGACGTACCTCTGGATTCGATACCCATCGCGAGTAGCGACGGGGAGTTCGACAATGACTGCCGACCTAGCCCATCGGAGGGCCGTGACTTCGCTTCGAAGTGGCGTTCCGTTGGCTTACCGCCATCCTCCCCTCTTCCCCCTTCGAGTCCCATCCTGACTCCTTCTGATGCGGATGATTGGGATTCGGCACAAGAACAAGACGAACAGGAGCCTGCTAACGCGGACGCGACGATATGCCTTCCACAGCTCGAAATCCACCCTTCTGGTGTTGAGAGCGCGCGTAGTAGCCCACTGTCCGACCAAGAGATCGACACGTTCTTGTCAGAAGAGCACTTGGAATTTCCCTCGGATATGGCGTTGAGCGGGGACATATTCGCACCCGACTTCCTCACCTCGTTCGCGTCTGCAGCTTCGGGCATCTTCGCCGACCCCAGTCAGGCTCCACTACCTGATTTTCAGCCATTCCACTCCTGCAATGACGACGGATCCGCGCATATATCCACATTTCCCCTCTTCCCCACAGAGGCTGACTTCGAGATCGCGCAGTTTGGAGACCCCAACCTAAACAGCAATGAACCGCTCACCCAAGTTGACTTGGGAGAGATGTGGGAGCTGCTGGGCTCCCTGATGGAACAAAATGTCGTGGCACTGCCTACCTGCGGACGAGATGAATCCACAGCGAGCCTCGATCCTGCCTTGTCGGCGCACGACCCACCACTACCAGCAGAAGGGCTGGCCCAGTTGGCGATCGACACGCAGAAGGTGGCAGAAAGCACTCGGGATCTTTTATCTGGGTACGCATTGTAGGTTCGAGTCTACTTTTTTTTAGTACTGTACACAGATGATATCGAATCTGGACGCAATTGGCCCACATGTATCCTCATAAGATGTGAACCACCTCCCGTACATATATTTCTTCCTCTCAATGTCACTCGTCGATCGCATTGTACATACGTGTTATCAAGTACAAGTCATGTTACCTAGGTGTTACAGTAATACAGCACTTCGCAGACACTTTCTATGGACTATCCTGAACTGGTGGCATAGTTGAAAGCGGTGTGGCTACTCCCTAGCCATCATGAGCCTCGTGCACACAGCACAAGTTTAAATCCCAGCAGCCGAGCGAGCCGCCACGCTCAATGAGCAGACGCATTCGCAGGAAAGATTCAAAAATCTGAGGTGCGCACAACGGACCCAATGTACACGCTACGCCGTCCTCTCCTAAGCTAAGCACTCGGAGAGGTAGAAGAGCCCTTGCCAGACTGTACGCTTGACCGAGACTGCGGCGACTCTGGGGCGGGACTCTGAAGAATCTTGCCGGACGCGCGGCGGTAGTAGATCAATAAACAGGTCCGTTTCCATCACGCTGCGAGTTCATGTCCAGTTTGTATCGAATTATCCGCCTTAGGCCAAAGACATAGTTTCAGTCGGGATACGTCTCAGCGCCAGATGCTTCTGTTGCGATACGCACCTACCTGCTAATGCCGTCTATCAGGATTCCTAGTAGGAGCCCGTTACGGAATGGAAGGGAGCCGTGTGTGAGGAGTAAATAAAACAATAACACAATGACAGTCATCAGCCAGAAGGGCTGGCTTTAGCCGTGTCTGTCAGCAGCAACATTGGGGGCTAACATAGGCATCAGCAATTGGACAAGAGGTAGAAGCAAGTGGACTCACCCGCAACACTCGTCGCAACACCTGTCACAACAAATATCGCTGCAGCATGGCCTTTCGTATCGATGTAGAAGCCGGTTGTAGTGCATCGGAGGGTTGCGATAGATCATCGGAGGCTGGGGCAACGGTTGAGCGTATTGGGGGGCGTAGAGGGGTACCATGCGCATCTCGGGTGCTGGAGGTGTTGAGGAAGATGGGGATGGGCTACAGATACGGGTAGCGGAACTGCTGGCGGTACGCACAATGATCATAGTAGCTGCCGGAGTAGCTTGTGGGGCTGTTGTATACGGGGGACATGACGGGAGAGACGGGACGAGGATAATAGACATTGAGGGGCCGCTGAAGACCACCGTAATACATGGAGGGGATAGATGTGGTCGGGTCGACGGCGAGACGTATGGAGAGGGCGGAAGGACTGGCGGAGGAATAGGAGAGGGAAGGCGGCGGAGAGGGAAGGAGAGTTTTGAGTGTGAGGGAGAGCCCGGTGGGTTGGGAGGATCATCGGTGGCATATCTAGACGAGCCTGAGTGAGAAGAGGCTCGAGGCGAACGTAAATGAGCGGTTTATGAAAGCCACGAGGGAGCGTGGAAAGAACGAAGGGCTGGAAAGAGGTAGGAGAAACCCGTGGGTGGGTAGGATGTGAGGGAAATGAAAGCACGTGGACCGGGAATTGGACCGAGGAACATCGAGATGGATTCGGGTGCGTGTGGCTAATTGAAAGCACATGGGACGGTTAGGAATAAGGTTGGCTGCGGAAGACCATGTTCTGCGGGTAGACTGTTCATTTTGTGAGTTGGTTGAAAGGCGGAAAAGAGAATGTTACTTACACGGGCGATTATGGGGGTATGGAGGATTGAAGGGATGATAGAAGCGGATGGAAGGACGATTAGTAGGAGAAGATGGGATTCCCATATGGCGTGAACGAATGGTACGGGTAAGAAGAGGCCGAGTGATAGCAAGATCGATGGTATCTAGTCGAGAGAAGAGATGGAAGTGCGGCAATTTAGGATTACATTGACCAGATATTCGATAGGGTGAAAGGGAGAGTCAACGTAGATGAACTTAAATCCTAGACCACGTGCGTTAACCGGAGTTACAGCTCGTCGGGGAAGATGTGCTGGCCTGCGGAACGGAAGATGCCTACCCATGGGCCGGCGCGCGGGGGGGCAGAGTTGTAGGGGCCGGTGGCAAGGCCGCCATTGAGGAGGGTGTCGGCGACGGGTAGGATTGGAGGATAGACTGGACGGATGGGCGAACCGAGTGAAAAACAAGTCTTCCTGCACGTCGGAACGAAAAGAAAATGCACTTGCTTGCCCGTGGAGCGACGAACGAGTCATCGGAGGATGGGCTCGAGGATGGACAGCGTAAGTACGGATAAGCCTGGAAGCCGGTGTCGGACCTCTCGGCTTGGTAATCAGGCTTCAAAGGACGCGATACCGATGACTGTGTCCCCTAGAGTATAGCCTCTTCCATTCCGATGTCCGTCTGAGCCCATGTCAACGAGCTCGAGTGAGAGAAAGGTTCATGAATCGAGCAGGAATCGAGTCAAGTTCACGTTCACTTGGACCCGTCCGGGCCGGCTGCGAGCCACGGCCGCTTGCTGTTTCGGGCACAAAAGACGCCCATTGTCGCGTGGCATAGACGCGCGGTGCGTTACTCATCCATCGCAAGCAACGGTTTGTCATCCGCCGTGAACAGCCTGCTCAAAAGGACCCACGTCCCCATCCCCCGCCCCAGCTTTTCCCCCTCGTCCGTCCGCCGTAAGTATCCCCTTCAGTTGTTCCATCCGTCCCTTTCCGTCCGTTTGGCCCGTTTTCTGCCTCCAAATCCGTCCACAACTCGATGGATGCCGTCTCGCTTCTTCGGATGACGCTCACTCCATACCTCCCTACTCAGATCACCAGCCATGGGTCGCCGTCCCGCTCGTTGCTACCGCTACTGCAAGAACAAGCCCTACCCCAAGTCCCGCTACAACCGTGGTGTCCCCGACCCCAAGGTACCCATCCTCCATCTCCTCCGTCCTGTTCTATTTGCATTTACAATTCATCCCTTTCCCCAAGATTCGTATCTTCGACCTCGGCCGCAAGCGCGCTTCCGTTGACGAATTCCCCTTCTGCTGCCATCTCGTCTCCGATGAGTACGAGCAGCTCTCCTCCGAGGCCCTCGAAGCCGCCCGTATCTGTGCCAACAAGTACGTCACCAAGACCTCCGGCAAGGATTCCTTCCACTTGAGGGTCCGTGTACACCCCTTCCACGTCCTCAGAATCAACAAGATGTTGTCATGCGCCGGCGCAGATCGGTCCGTCTCGCTTGTTTGTCCTTCTCGATGCTTTGCTCTCTCTAACCTTCGATCCTTGCCCTCTTGCCCATCAGTCTCCAGACGGGTATGCGTGGCGCCTGGGGGAAGCCTTACGGCACCGTTGCTCGCGTCGATATCGGCCAGATCATCCTCTCCATCCGTACAAAGGACCAGAACGCCGCCGTCGTCCAGGAGGCTCTCCGCCGCGCCCGCTACAAGTTCCCCGGTCGCCAGAAGATCATCGTCTCCCGCAAGTGGGGTTTCACCAATGTTAATCGTGAGGACTACCTCAAGCTCAAGGAAGACAAGCGTGTCTTGCAGTACGTTTTCCATACCCCTCGTTCTTGGCCTTTATTTTAACGTATTTCCAGGGACGGTGCTTACGTCCAGTACATTCGTCCCCGAGGCAACCTCGAGAACAACCTCCGTGCTCAGCTCCGCGCTTGATCGTCCGTCATGTATACTACCCGTCGCGCCGCCATCACTCACCGTTGGCCTTGTATCGATGATCCGTACAGAGATCTGGTGCGAGAGTGCTTAATCTGTCTGTCTCTATCACTCCGTGTGCATTTGCCCTATATTCACTACGCCATCCTGCTTTTGTGGATGGCGGTTAGGGGAAACGGGGCGTATATTGAATCCGCTTCGGTCTCATAATGCTTCTTTATTTCACTCTTGGCTTGTGAGAGGGGGTCCTGTGCTCCGCATATAAGATAGGTGCTGATGCGTACATTCGTAATCATAATACACATACACGTCTGTGTTCGCCTTTCACTTGTGTACGATCCTTGTTGCAGCACTGAGTTTCGAACTTGATGTACGCGGTACTTGAAAGCAATTTAATGATGCTTGTAGGCGGATGGGTTCTTGCATGAGCTGGAAAAGTTATGCCCGGAAAACAATGCTATTGTCATTTGCGAATTTAAGATATAGGGGAATAGGGATCGTGAGCGTCGACTTGGGGGGCGTAGGATCTAGGTACCGTCGCCCCGTCTAAGCCGGTTGAACTTTGGAAGCATCTCTCTCAAGTACTCGGCATGTTTCCTTCGCAAGTCCATTTCCTGAACCTTGCCACGGCCACTCCAAATGCGACGTTCAGCCGATGGGCCGTAGATGGTGGTGTAGTCGTCGAGAATCTCGTCTTCCGTGGGGACGACAAGGACGCCAGCACCGATGACGCAATAGGACGAGATTCGGAGCGTGTGGTGAACACGGGCTCGGGTGCAGACAGTGTTGCAGTTGCCGACGGTGGGGGACTCGACACCTGCGGGTATGAGAAGAGGAAGGACAGTCAGGTGGGGCCAGGAGTGTCTGGGAGGAAGGCGAGGGTGTCGGTGGCCGAGTGTGCCGGTTGCCGTATGTCAGGCAAGAGCAAATGTGAAGAGGGACGCACGGCAACCAATCTCAAACAGATTGTCGTCTCCTATTCGCATCACTTCCTTGCGGCTAGCACTCGTCTCAGCGAGAGGCTTGGGATGGCGAGAGAGAAATGGACTGGACAGACCGGTTGACGATGATGGCACCCTCTTCGACGATGCATCCGGAGCCAATGACGATGGGACCTGCTATGGCGAATATCGTTGCCTTGGGATGGACGATCGTTCCTGGACAAGGGTGAGCCTCAGAAGGACGGGTAGAGGGAGGCGGGGAAGTGACTTGCCGGCTCCGATGGTAATGTCGCCTTTGAGCTCAACGTCCTGGCATACAACTGCCTTTGAATGGATAGTAAACTTGTCTCGACTAGGTACAAGACGGTGAGCGACAGTGCGGGAGAGGGACGGGGGAGGGGCAGAAGTACATTGCAGGCATCGCAAGGGGCACACGAGTGACCTAAGCGAAGCAGACCAAGACGTGCGTGCGAGGCGAGACGACGAGTAGCCAGTGAGTATGGGCTAGCGGCGATGGAGGGTCGGATTGGGGCAAGTGCTGGAGAACAGGCGATAGCCTCGTGGACGAGGGCGAGTGGGAAACGGCGGGGACGATTGGCGAGCGTCGGCGGCGTCGTTGCTGCTCTCGTCGCAGGCGCCGTGCTCTTCACCCGATACCCTCTTCCCCTTCCCCTTCCCCCTCCTCCTCGTCTCGCTCTTCCTCTTCTCGTTCCCGTTCCCGTTGTGCTTCGTGTTCTCTTCCAGTCGTCCGTCGCCGCCGCTGCTCCCGGGTGGAGGCCTCGCTCGGCTTTCCTCTCACTTTCTCTCTAGCAGCCATCCATCCCCATGGCCCCGTCGACCAACACTCCCCCCGGCCTCTCCGAGGCAACACGAAACTCCACCTCCCACTGGCAAGACGACCTTCAGGCCCTCTTCGATCACTCAAAGGACCGCTTCGCAGATGTCGTATGGGAGCTCCAGTCCGAAGGCGAAAGCGAAAAAGCGGCGGAAGAGGTCTGGGGTCACAAAGGTCCGTCGTCCTCCCCATCCCTCCTTCTCCTTTCCTCCCGCTCTGCTGTCCCCAGCCCCGATCACTACGTCCATCTTGACATGAAACATATTCCACCCCTAGCCGGTGACCATGTCGTCTGCCTTGAATTTTCCTCTTGACCCCTAGTCCTCTCGATCGATCCCAATGATCTGTTTGCTAACACGCTCACCGTCTCCCAGCCGTGGTCTATGCTCGCGCCCCGCCGTCGTTTCAGGCCCGCTACTTTTCCTTCAAGCCCCCTCCTCCATCCTCTCCCATCCCGTATTCGGCCTCTCCCACTGGCACCCTCCCTGCTCAGTCTGCACTCTCCTTGAATCTTGGCCCCGACTATTCCTCTCCCTCCCGTTCCCCTTCTCCCTCTCCCTTTCGTGCAACATCGCCCTCCCCTTCCACCAACAACCCTGGCGCCCTCCTCCGTCTCCCAACAAATATCAACCCCGCCCTCTTCTCCAAGGAGTTAGAGTACCTCTACACCGGAAAGGGCCTCGGCGAGTATTTCGAGTTCCTCTTCGACGCCGCAGAGAACTCAGAAGAGGGCGATGGGGACGAAGCCAGGATAGACAAGCTCCGCAAAGATCTCGTCTTCATGTGGAGATCACGCCTCTACTCGGACGTTCGCATCTCTCTCACAGGCTCATTCTCCTCCACTAACCATGAAAGCTCGACTGCCATCTTTTCCTCCCATCGCTTCATTCTCGTCTCCCGTTCCCCCTACTTCAACACCCAGCTCATCCAGTGGTCCACCAAGCCCACCCCTGGCGAGCCCTTGACTGTCAGCCTTCCATCTCCCCCCTTTACGCCTGCGTCCCTTCATTTCACCCTCGGTTTCATCTACACCGGAACCCTTATTTTCTCCCACCGCACCTATGACCTCGATACCGCCTTCCACATCATGCGCTCCGCCACCTACCTCGGCTTGGATACACTCTATGATGAGATCCAAGCCCGCATCGTCCAGGAGATGATGCACGGCCTCTTCCATGCCTTCCTTGAATTCTCCGAGTACGAGGCCATCACCGGTGGCAAGTGGGGAACCGGGGGCTGTCGTTGTCGCCAATGCGCCCGCCGCGCTCCTCGTGTGCTCGAGTTCTCCGTGCTAGACGACGTCAAGAATTCCCACCTCGAGCGCGGTGCAAGACGTGCTCTCGTCGGCCTCTTCGGCGAAGGTTGGTGTACCTCCGAGTTTGCGGCCTTACCTCAAAAGACTCGCGATGCCCTCCTCAAAGGGCTCGGAAAGCGCACGACCCCGATGAATGTCTTCCCTCTCCTCGCTGCCTCACAAGCGGCCCTCAAGAAACTGGACACCATCATCGATACCTGGAGCGATACCGTGCGCGAGATGGTCAATTCTGCCCGGAAAACCATCGACGACGTGGTGTGCTCGCAGGCGGCGGAATGCTTTGAGCAGCCCGAGTGGATCGAGATCATGGAGGCGGATGGTACCAGGTTCGATGACGGCGAGAAGGTCGAAATGTTGCTCGACTCCCTGCGCAGGGGCTTGAACGAGAAGAATGCCCCCATGGCATACCAGGTCCTATCCTCAATTGTTAGACTTCTGACTTTTTTCGCTGACTACTTCCCCTCCCTAGGTTCTTGTCGACTCTGTTTTGCTCCGGCCCCACCCCTCAGACCCAGAAGCGGCACTTTTATCGTCGACATCTCGTGTCCGTGTACAGGCCGAACAGGCGCGGATGGATATCGTGCGCTACATTCGCCGACGTTGGCTCACCATCAAACAAGACGATGGCTTCGCGGGCTTGGAGGGTTGGGCGGCCAAAGAAATTGCTTCAGGCAAGTCTGATCCGACCACATTCGCATGCTGTGAGTGACTAATTCCGTTGTATTTCTTCTTCAGAACTGGACCTCAAAAACGAGGATGAGCTTCTCATGCCTTCAACTCCATCCTCCACTGCGAGGGGCGGCAGGCTTACCGTTAGGAACGGGCCCATCCCCAAGGGCGACGATTCAGAGACTATTAGTCTGCATTCAACCCGTAGTCTAGCCAAGTCTGTCATGGGACGAGAGGCTGCTAAATCCTCCGCTGCCTCGATTCGCTCTGTTGCGCGCAGCACACATTCCACGGCGTCCCGTGTCACCACGACCACCATCTCTCGTCGCGTCCCGCATTCACCAGGTAGCCTACGCCCCGACTCGAAGCTTACTCCCCCGAACTCTGCCGCTTCGCTCTCGCGTGCTAGCCTCGCAGGATCAGAACGTGCGAAATCGCCACTATCTCCCAGCCCCAGTCCCCTTCCTCGAAACAGCGTCACGACGGCGAGCGTGCGGAAGAGTACTGCGTCATCTATTCACTCCACAGCGACTGCAGATCGGGTTCCACGACCAAAGTCCGTCGCTGCGTCCGTCAGATCCACGCGCTCCACTACGTCCACTATCCGTAAGGGAGCTGCCGGCCCGTCTACACCGAGGGCAGTATCTGGCTCCTCCCGAGTCTCCTCTACTACCACAGCGAGCGAGAACTCGACAGCGTTCGAGACTGCCCGTTCCGAGCTCACACCTAGTAGTGTAGGTCGGACACGGAAAACGTCTGCTTCATCTGCGGTATCAACCTCGAGCGTCCACACCACGGGCGCCAGTACTCCACGGTTACCCAAACGTCCGCCGTCGGTCGCTTCAAGGACTACGCCATCGGTCAGAGGGAAGCCAGCCGATTCGCCCAAAGTCAGTCCAATTGCCAAGCGCACAACATCTACCGCTTCGGTACGCTCGACAATATCGACGAGATCTACGGCTACGCGCAAGTCCACTGTACGATCTGTATCTGGCGCGCCACTTCCCTTCTCCAAATCTTCTTCTCCTGCGTCGAAAGCCAACGGAAAACCGCTTCCTCCCGAAGACGGAAAGGATGCAGTTGGGGCCATCAAGGTGGACCCTGCTTCTCCTCTCGTCTCTCACGAGAAGCAGGCAAGTGTCGTGTCGGCGAGCAGCGCTTCGACTGTCCGAGAGTCTCTAAAACGGAAAGGTTCTGCCGATACTATCCGGGAGGCTACCCCCGCAGCGAAACAGCCACGAGGCGCGACGCTGGAGATCGGCATCCCCTGCATTATCTCTTCCAAGAAGGCGCGCTTCCGCGCGTATGCGCGTTATATCGGAGAGGTCGAAGGCGAGCTTGGACCTTGGGTCGGCGTCGAGGTTCCCATGAACGACGCCTGGCCAGGAGACAAACTTGACGGACGCCAATGGCATGACGGGACGTGGGGTGGCGTACGTTACTTCGATATCGGACTCGCGTCGGAGTGGGATTTCGGGCAAGATACAACGGCACGGAGGCGGAGGAATGAGTGGTTGAATAGCCTGGGGAAGGACGGCATGAAAGGGAGCCTAAAGCGCGAGGGCGACCAACTCAGCATCGATCGCGCGAAGAGACTCCGAAGCGTGTCGCCAGCCGTATCCGACATGTCTAGCTCCGAGTCGAGAGGGCTGTTTGTTCGGCCTCAGCAGGTGCTGTACGTCGTGGACGCGGTCGGCTCGGACTTGTGATCGCTGTCTTGCAGCGTCCGGGTGCGTGGTTGCACGTATGTCTGTCCTTCTGTGATCTCGACAAGGGCCGCGCGGGCCGGCCACTAGTCATGCTACGCGGGATTCGTATACCATGCTCGCGATCTGGGTATTTTTTTTCCGTTGTATGATTTTCGTTCTCTTATGGAAGTTGAACAATCGGATACCATCATAGCCTAAAGGCCACTTACAGGCATAGTCGAAAGCTTCCTTTCGTTCTCTCCCCGTTGTAGTTACTTACTGGCAGTATGCAGCACACTCATTATACCGTGAATATATCTGTGACATCTGACCCAGGGTATCCTTGCCCAAGGGATATCTGGTAGCTTCTCTGACCAGTAGGTGCAGGACGTAACTTGATTTTGCTCAGCTTGCACTATTCTACCGACCCGACCACCCGGTGCGGAGCTCCACTCCCTGTAAGCGTTTGCGATCATGCACCAAGTCATATGGCTGACATTCCAATTCATAGGCTTGCCGCATCCCTTATCTCCAGAAGAAGCCCCCATGCATGGTGAGCATCCTGTGAGTCGTGTTATATATGCTATCGTCGCTCCAGATTGCACTATCTCTTGTCAGGACGGTGTTCAGAGACCGTTTCAAAACTATGGACAAGGTGCCATCCTTAGCCTCTCACCGCCTCTCACCAGCAGCCCCTCTCGCGATGCTTTGTTCCCCACTTGTCACCGTCCGAAACTCAGTCTTGCGGTGGGCGGATCGCCTGCGACTCGCTTTTCAATCAAAAGCCGCGTTTGTCCAGTATATCCGCACCGAAGGGAATGCGGCAGGAGGCCACTCTTGGACCAACGAGGACCTGAAGCCGTCTCCGCCTCACATGCGAAATTGGCGATGGTACAATTTCTGCTTGTTCTGGTTCGGAGTCGGTTTCGGAAACTGGTGAGTGCCCGCCTGGAGTGTTCTGTCCTTCGTCTTGATTTATGTGTCGGCTTCCTCCCCGAAGGACTCTAGGTTCTAGTATCGTAGGAGCCGGACTATCTTGGTGGCAAGCAACCATCGTCGTCTGGATCGCTGCCGGCGTCTCTGGAATGTGCATGGCCTTCAATTCCCGTGCCGCGGCGAACTACCATGTCGGATACCCTGTCATCCTTAGGACATGCTTTGGCATGTATGGCCACTATTGGCCCGTCCTGGCTCGAGGGGCGTGTGCAATGCTTTGGGTGTCCATTTTGAGTAAGGTTCCTTTTTTCAATGCGATACTGGCTCTCTCAATCTACTTTTTTTTCTATCTGAAGACTTCCAAGGTGGCGTATTCGTTTCCACGATGCTCCGGTGTGTTTTCGGCCATGGCTGGGATAATCTTCCCGCGCAGTTGCCTTCGTCTACCGGCACTACTTTACAACGCTTTCTCGGCTTCCTGATATTTTGGGCCGTCGAGCTGCCCTTTTGCTCTCTACGTCCGACGAAGCTTCGATGGCTTTACACTGCCAAGGCGTGGCTCCTACCTCCTTCAGTCATCGGCCTCTTGATATACTGTGTGGTTCAAAGTCACGGCACACTCGCATCAAATGCGGAACTATCAGGCATGTCCGAGTCTCTTAGTCGCTCTGCGTTGGCTTGGGCAGTCGTGAGTTCTGTCAACTCTGCGATGGGCAACTGGGTGGGCATCTCGCCCTACTGTCTCTCGTTCATTTCATATCATCTAACCTTCAAATACAGTCTACGTTCATTGCCAACATGCCCGACTTTGCCCGCTATGCCTCGGACCCTTCAGCCACAATGTGGACGCACATTGTTTTCGTCCCGTTCCCTGCAGCCGTGGTAAGTGAGGCGATTCCGAGTCGTCTGTGATACGTAGGCATCTCAGCCCGCTTCTTTTTAGGGAGGGATGATCGGCATACTGGGGACATCAGCGTTGCAGAAAGCTTGGGGCGTTACCCTGTGGAATCAGTGGGATGTGTACGATGCCATCCTGGAACGCTCATGGACCGGACCTGCCCGGCTTGGCGTCTTTTTCCTCGCATTCTCCTCGGCCCTCTTCAACCTCGGAGTCATATTGGGTGCAAACCTCCTTCCCTTCGCAAGCGATGCCACAGCACTCTTCCCCGTATACTTCAATTTAACACGTGGAATGTGGTTCTGCTGCATCATCTCCCTTGGTTTATTACCGTGGAAGATACTGGCGTCCGCATCCGGGTTTCTAGCATTTCTCGGGGGCTATGGGATTTTCATGGGACCGACCGCCGCTATCATGATCACGGACTACTGGATCGTTCGCAAGGGAAACATCTACATCGACGATGCCTATACGTCCAAGCCAGGATCACGATATACATACTTTCGTGGTGTCAATCTGAATGCTGCTGTGGCGTATATTTCCGGGATGTCGATCCCATTCGTCGGTTTTCTGGGAACATTCGGGCTGACGGTACCACTGGGAGCATCGAGGTGCGACGAGATTGGATGGTATGTCAGTGCGGTGGTGGCCGGGGTGGTTTACGTGGTGCTCTGCCGTCTCCATCCTTTAGACAACGTGGACAAGGCTATGGGATGGGAGGCGTTGGCATCTGGAAGGTGTTCGTCAGGGTCCCCCCGGATACAAGGCGAAAAGGGATCAGTGGGGAGGGTCGTGGGAGATGATGATGAGGGAATCATGATAGAGGATGTAGTCCTTATTTCCGAAGGGGCAGAATAGAATCTAGAGACGATGACGCTCCGTCCGGAAAGTGTTACATGGCAAACCGATATAGATTTTAGTGGTGCGCGATGTTCCTATAAATACGTTCATAGCCATGGATTAAAGAGAATCTTGCCACATTTCCCCTTATCAAACTGCTCGTAAACTTCCGGAGCATCATCTAAAGAGACAATTCGGTCAATCAAACTCGCTTCCTCTCCGGTGCCCCCGAATACGTCCTGGCGTTCCAGCAGTATCTCCAATGCAATGGGGAACATGGCTCGTACGGGACATCGACCAAAGTCGAATGAAACGTTCTTGTCGTAAACACTCCGACCGTTGAATGGCAGCGGAGGCTCCTGATGGACCCCGACGGAGCTTATGACTCCGAATGGTCGCACAATGTCGTATGCGAGCGTGAGTGCACTGTTGTTCCCCACCACCTGTGAAGCTCACTAGGTAAGCGAACAAGGTAAAAAGAGTGGTTGTCCCCATGGAACGATATACCTCGAGAACTGCGTTGCATCCAGCACCATTGGTCCAGTCTCTCGAAACTTCCTTGGCTTCGTCGATGGATGCCACATAGAAACGTCGAGGACCTGTCCCCTCGGCGTGGATGGCCTTGTAAACCGCCTCCATCTTTAGTCGACGGGTCTCCAACGGGTCAATTGCGATGACCTGATAGGCCAGCCTGATGCCTTCGCTGCGTTCTAAATCGGCGAGAATATGAAGCAGGCTGACGACCGCGCACTAGACATTGGGCAGAAACTGTTGAGTCAGATAAAGATGGATTGGCGTCATTCAAAATTGCGAAACCTACCACGCCAACAGGCCCCAGTCCTACAACCGCGATCGTGAGAGTACGATCGTCTGATTGGAGTTGAACCGAGGCTTGGTCACCAACGACGCGTCTGGTAGGAACTTGAACGCCACCGAACGGATAAGCCTTTCCGGTCAGAATGCTCGCCACCTTCGGATGCTGCAATGCTTGTATAGCTGCGAACGCTCCCGTTGGCAAGATGTCTGCAAGCAACAAGAGGGAGCTATCCGAGATCTTCGACAGGTCCCCTTCATTCGAAGGGGATGGATGAATAGAGCCGAGATTGAAAAGGGTGCCACCGGCCTTAGGAATACGAACGTACTGCGCCTGACCTCCAGAGAGCGCGGGGCTGCCAAACAGACGAGAATGCGTGCATCGACTTGTGAAACCGATACGACAGAAGCTATGGCATTGTGAGGTCGAAAATGGTCAAAACGACACCAGGAGCGGTATGGACGGAGAGTCACATACTGGCATTCACCACAGGAGATGGTGAATGGGGAGACAACCTTGTCGCCTATCTTGAGAGTGGAATACAGTTCCGGTCGTCCAGCTCCGGCTGCACCGGGGTGAAAGCTTGTGCCGAGTGCTACAATTTCTCCGATAATTTCATGTCCGCAGATGAGGCTTGTGCAATGCAAAAATGCGGAGTATAGATCAGAAAAGCAGAGTATGAGGTGGGCGCACTTACTCGCAATCGATGCCTTCGTGCCCCCTGTAGATATGCAGGTCGCTCCCACACAACCCCGCCAACTAGCACACATGGGTTGGGTTGGGACCACTAGATTGTCACTGACATCTAGCCTAGAACACTAGTTTTTGAACGCACTTTGACTTTGACGATTGCGTCGTCTGCGTCGATAATCCTAAAGGGGGGCAACGTAAACGTCCATCAGCCGTGAGAGTTGCGATCTGCTAAGAAAGGGGGACTTAAGACTCGCTCACGATGGTATAGGGACGTCCTCGACACGGATGTCATACCCCGGTGGATACCATCGCACCGCTCTCTGCATACCAGTCAGGTCAGAGCCTGTGGCAGGATCTGTGGTGGACATTCCGTCGCGACGAGTTCCAGTTCCAAGTGCAAGTCCACGACGATGACGATCTCCGCTACCCATGGGAGGAGTCGGCCGGAAGCAGCCGAGTCCTGGTCACCGGAGATCCTACATCGAGCGCTTGAGAACAGGCGTGGAAGTTAACATTAGTGGCATTTTGGAGTTTGTCCATCGTCGAGCGAGGACCTTTATACAAATAGACTACAGAAGAGACGCTTGGTATCACACAAAGCAGGAGATTAACCTACGGCTGTCCGTACAAAGTCAGCACCGAAGAAACCAATCTACAACATCGAATGTTTCTACAGTACTTGGTAATATTCCCCGATACGTACAGTACCATGCTGTTGCTGTTGCTGGAGCTCACTCCATCGAGAACAGGTCGTCGTCTTCTTCCGTCAGCACCGGCCCACTCAGCGGGCTGAGAGACCCTTGCGGATGAGCACCCCGCCCGCTAGGGTTGCGCGCTCCCATCCCGGACGGCGCCACAGTGCCTAAAGCCAGCCCGTCAACACATGCGAACGCAAAGGAAGCAAGCAACACGTACGAGAGGCAGCAGCCGAATACGACAAACGAGAGAACATCGTCTCCAAGCCACCCAACGACGTCCCCGGAGCGCCAGGTCCCGCTGGAGTAATCGGCTGAGACGGAGACCCGTTGTTGATCTGATCGAGTAGGCTGCTGGCCGTGGGCGACATGCCCGCCCAGTCCCCGGAGGTGTTATGCGCATGCCCAAGGCCCTTCGTACCTGGAGAGAAACCTCCGACGACGGGAGTTCGGCCGAGGAAGCTCGACGACGATGGAGATGAGATGACGGGAGGGGGTAACGCGTGTATGCGGGAGTAGCCGGCCGCCAGGCCCTGCGGGAGACTCTGGCCAGGGGCGTGGGCCTGCAAGGCACGCGACGATGGAGAAAGCGCGCTCCGTTGGTCATCCATTCCCGGAACAAACCCGTCGCCCGCACCAGGTCGTCCTCCCGGACGACGTCCGCCCTGCTGCAAGTAGGGATCGCTCGGGGGCGGCATGCCAAAGGTGCTGGTATGAGGTGGGGACATCGGCACGCCATTGAACTCCATGCCGTACGCGCTAGATGATACGTTGTGAGCGCCGGCACCGGTCGGGTACATCGACGACATCCCGGAGGCCAAGGTCGGTCGCTGTGACGCTTTTGTGTTGATGAAGTGATGCAAACCGGGAAGGAACGCGGCAGAGGCATTCGAAGGCGAGAGCATTTCCTCAACACGTGGGGCGAGGCCGGAGTTAGACGTGAAGGAGCTCGGGGTGCCGTTCCCCAGACCTCCGCCAAGATGGCTAGTCCCCAGCGCGGCGGCATCTGGGGATCCGATGGGAGGAGCACCTGCATCGGACCAAATGGACTTGATATCTTGGAGGAGAGACGGTGCCGGAACGGAACGTGAGTAACGATGGTGAGCGTCAGCGGCAGAACGTTGGGTGCTCGATTCGCGGTCAAGGCCGACATTAGGGCGGGTGGCGTTGGTACGGGATAACCTGCGAGAGCGTTCTTCGGGGGTGAGGAGATCGGTAAGAGAACTGGGCAAAAACTCCTCGAGATCCTCATCTTCCACGACCACATCCTCAAGGCCGATCCTGCGGGTGACGACCCTGTCTGCACCCCAGTTCATGGCACCGAGAGAGGCTGAAAGACCAGAGCGAGCCTTGAAGTCGGTAGCGCTGTCGTCGTGTCTGGGGATGTTGAAGACAGCTTGAGCACCGGGTGCGGAGAAGGGGGAAGTGGACAAGCCCTGAGGCTGAGGGGAGGTGCCAGGAGAGAAACCATTGACGCGAGCGGGTCTGCTGGAGGAGGAGGAAGCGCGAGGGGGAGACCCGATTGGGCCGAAGTCGACGGGAGGAGAAGCATCGTTGATGTGCCGGGGAGCGGAAGGAGCATGGGTGGGGAGGGGTGCGGGAGAGGCACGGTCCGAAGTGGGGTTTGAATCGTGGTTGGAGAGGTCTTGGCTGGAGGGCTGATCAGACTCTGAGGCTGGGGTAGGACCGTCTGGAGGGGAGGTGGACGAGGCCTTGCCTTGGGCGGGGGCCGAAGGAAGTTTATTGCTCTCGTCTGGGAGGCCAAAGGACGCAAAGTCGGTGTCCTTGACGGGAGGGGCGGGAGCGGAGGGGGATAGGGAAGCCTTGAGTGGCATGGGGATGGGGTTGCGGGCGTTGGAGGGCATAGCGCGGGTTGGGGCGGTTGAGCCAGAAAGGAGGGGGTTACGGGAGTGGTTTGCGGGAGAGGCAGAGTGATGGGAGGCTCTATGGGACTTTGAATGCTTTGGACCGTCTCTAGAGGTGGGGCCGGCGGCGGCATTGGCAGCGAGTTGGGCGGCCTTCTTGTTCTTACGATCCATGGACATGCTCTGGCCGGGAAGGACGTGTGCGAGGGCGCACTTGTGGCCAAACTTGCAGTTACCCTTTACGAACCAGGCACAGACCTCTTTTTGTTGGCCTGGTTCGAGGACGTGGTGGGAGAAGGGGCAGGAGGAACCTGCGGTGCAGGAGCCGACCTTGAAAAATTTGCAGGGAACATGGGAGAGGTCCTTGGCTGGTCGGAGAGGGAAAGAAGGCGGGGATGAGGAAGAGGAGGTGGCGGGGGAAGGAGGGACGTACTCTTAGAGGACTGCTTGTGCTTTGGGCCTTTTTCGCGGTCGCGATCCCTGTCTCTGTCGACGGGGTCGCGCGCCGAGTCGGGGAGAGAGTCGTGGTCCTTGCGCTTGGAGTCAGCGGCGGGCATCTGGGATGGAGAGGGGTATGTGGGGGAATGGGTAAAATATAGCGAGAAGGGGTGGGGAGAGTCGAGGGCGTGGGTGTGTCGAGGGCGGGATGAGTTCTGGGCACTTGAGGAAAGAAGAGCGCAACAACCGCGACGAGCTCCCCAAATACGGATACACCGCTCGCCTGCCCCGCCCACAACACGTGCTCCTTCCAAAAGCAGAAACAGGCGCTGGCGAATGGCGACAATACATTTCCTGATTGAATATTCCTCGCCCGCTTCCTCTCCCTCCATCCCCCTCCCCCTCGTCCCCTTCCCCGTCTCGCCGTCCGAGTCCGTCACCTCGCGTCGCCCATCCCCGAGATCACCTTCGGCCTCTAGTCTACCCTGACCGCCATGGACGACCGCATGTCCAACTTCGTCGTCGGTAGCAACTACCAGGTCCTTGATGTCATTGGCGAAGGGGCCTACGGCATCGTCTGGCAAGTCCCCTCTCCTCCCTCCGTCCCCCTCACCCGTTCATCGTCCCTCCCTTCACCAGTTCCGCCCTCCATGTCCCCTCCCAGCGCAAGGTCGCCATCAAACGCATCACCCCCTTCGACCATTCCATGTTTTGTCTCCGCACCCTCCGTGAAATCAAACTTCTCCGCCACTTCCATCACGAAAACATCATCTCAATACTCGACATCCTCAGACCCCCCAGCCTCGACGACTTCAAGGAGGTTTATCTCGTACAGGAACTCATGGAGACTGATCTTCACCGCGTCATCCGCACTCAGCAGCTCAGCGACGACCACTGCCAGTACTTCATCTATCAGGTCCGCCCTCCCTCTCATATCACCTCTCTCCTCCCCCGCTTACCTTCGCGTCAACCCTGCCTGCTTTTCCTATCATCCTGCTCGCGTTTTCCGCTTCTCCCTCCAGACTCTCCGCGCGCTCAAGGCTCTCCACTCCGCAGACGTCCTCCATCGCGATCTCAAACCCTCCAATCTCCTTTTGAACGCTAACTGCGATCTCAAGGTCTGTCTCACTCCGCCCCCCTGGATCGCTCATCCTAGATTCCTATCCTGTTCCTTGTTCACCTTGTCTCACTCCGCACGTGCCCACAGCTCTGTGACTTCGGTCTTGCTCGTTCTGCTCGCCCACCTCCCAACGTCGCAAATGACAGCAGCACCTTCATGACAGAATACGTCGCGACCAGGTCCGCATGCCTTCTCCACACTAACTTATCGGATACCCGCCACTCCCGACCCCCCGGCGCTAACTATTTCCGTACTTTACGTCCAGGTGGTACCGTGCACCTGAAGTCATGCTCACCTTCAAAGAATACACCCGCGCGATCGATATTTGGAGCGTCGGTTGCGTTCTTGCGGAGATGCTCAGCGGCAAGCCCCTCTTCCCAGGCAGAGATTGTCCGTTCGCCTCTCACTCTTGTCGCGTCTATCCGAGCAAACTGACGCGTGCCTGCAGATCACCACCAGCTGTCTATCATCCTCGACATCCTTGGCACTCCCTCGCTCGACGACTTTTACGCCATCACTTCACAGCGGTCCAGGGAATACATCCGCGCGCTGCCCTTCCGGAAGAAGAAGCCCTTGAGCCAGCTGTTCCCTAATGCCAATCCGCTCGTAAGTGGCGGCCCGTCTACGTTATGTCATGGGAAAACGACAAAAACACGGGCTCATTTTCATTTTCGCAGGCGATCGATCTGATGGAGAAGTGCTTGACGTTCAGTCCCAAACGTCGGATCGAAGTCGAAGACGCGTTAAAGCATCCCTACTTGGAAGTGCGTCGTCTCTCCGCCACCCAGACATGAACGCATCTTTCGCACACGCTGACTGTCCGGCGCAGGCATATCACGACCCGTCGGATGAGCCCACCGCGGAGCCGTTGGATCCGAGCTTCTTTGATTTCGACAACGGCGATCCTCTCGGTAAGGAGCAGCTGAAAGGTGAGCGGCTGCCGCGAGGTCACCGATGACAGCATCGCTGACTCCCTCGTCTGTATCCACGCAGTGCTGATCTACGATGAGGTGACGAAGCCGAGGCTCCAACCGGCACAGTCAACCCAGTAGCGACTCGGAATGGCGGGCTATGCACAGAGAGTAATATACCCCAGCGGAGCAGTCAAATATCAAGTGTGCTATAAGCTTAAGCTGTATCCTGTGGCGTGCGTGCGCCGGAAACGCTGACTGACTGTATCATAAATGTATCATCAAGTATAATACCAACGCCGAGGACGTGATGTCATTCGTTCGCCACCACGTATCCAACGGGGTCTCTTTTACCACGCATGCTGGTGGGTGCGCTCGCATTTCTCTTCTCCCTCTTCCGCCTCTCCAAGATGATGCATAAACAATTCGAAAGGGTAAGTAGCAGCTGGCATCCTCGATGTATTCTACTGACTACTTGCCTTACGACAGATCGGAATTATAGGAGTTGGATCGATGGGATCGTGCATGACGATGCTCTTCGCGGAACACGGTCTGCAGGTTTCGGCGTACGATGTCAAAGACGAGAACGTCGACAACCTCCGGCCAATCTTGGAGGACGGCCTCGCCAAAGATCTGCACTCGCGCGTCACCGGATTCAAGAACCTCGACGAGTTCATGCTCAGTTTCGATGCCTGCAAGTCGAAGGACGCAGACAAATCCAAGCTTCTGCTCTTCAGCCTCCCGCACGGTTCGGCCGCGGACGCCGTGCTCGAGGCGATCGGGGGCCATGTCGCGGAGGGCGACATCATTCTCGACGGCGGGAACGAGTGGAACGAAAACGCAGAGCGGAGACAGCGCGCACTCGCGCAGCGCGGCGTCGCGTACATCTCCCTGGGTGTATCTGGAGGCTATCAGTCAGCGCGTCGCGGCCCGTCCATGTCTGCGAGCGGGGACAAGGCAGCGCTGGACCGGGTCATGCCGTTGCTGGAGAAGGTGGCGGCGAAGGCAAGGGATCGCAAGGCGGGCGAGCCTGTCGTGGCGTGCGCGGCGGGACTGGGCCCAGGTGGGTGCGGGCACTACGTGAAGATGGCGCACAACGGGATCGAGCAGGGGATGCTCGGCATCGTGTGCGAGGCCTGGGAGATGATGCACAGGTGCCTGGGCATGGAGCTGGACGAGATTTCGGAAGTCTGGAAACGATGGGAGGAAGAATGGGAGCTGGTGAGTACTAGTCGGGGTCGGGGCGGAGTTGGGTCGAGGTGGTGTGGCTGACGGCGGCTTGTGCGCAGAAACGCAACTTCTTGATTGGGATCGGGGCGGACATTTGTGGGCGGCACAAGGAAGGAAGGAAGGGGCATGTGGTGGACGAGGTGCAAGATAAGGTGGTTCAAGACGCGGATGATACGGAAGGTGTGTACATGAGTATGCAGGAAGTGCTGGATGGTGGGGGTACTGAAAAGGAACAGGGACGGGAACGTGGTGCGTGATGGAGGCAGCGAAACGGCATGTCTCTGCGCCGAGCATCGCGGCCGCGCATTTCTTCAGGATCGCGTCCGCAGACCGGGCGGAGCGAATGAAGGTTGTCAAGACGTTGGGCGAGCCGGTCGGTGTGGCCCAAAAGCAAGCGGTGGACGATAGGCTCAGGGCGGCGTTCCTGGAGGAGTTGCGGCTGGGGATGTACTGCGGGTTTCTGGCGTCGTTCGCACAGGGCCTGAACCTGATCGCCCGTGCGAGCGCGGAGTCGGGGTGGGGAGTGGATTTGGGGAGATGCGTTCAGATCTGGCGGGAGGGATGTATCATTCGATCCGAGTACATTGCTGACGTGCTGCAGGGGGCGTTGGAGGAGGACCCAGGCGTGAGGAACGTGTTAACGCTTGGGCGAGTGGGAGCCGAGTTGGAAAGGACGGTGGGGGAACTAGGGAAGGTGGTCAGATGGGGAGCGGAGTGGAATGCACACATGTGAGTAGGGAGAGAGGGAGGAGTTCCCGATTGCTGACAGTCGAACTTGACAGACCAACGCTGAGCGCAAGTTACGAGTACGTGAAATATTGTGCAGGGAAGGAACTTGCGAGCGAGTTTATGGAGGCGGAGTTGGACTACTTTGGCGCGCATTCGTACGACGAAAAGGGAGAAGGCGCTGGAGAAGTCAAGAAAGGTAGGGGAGATTGAGTCGAGAGATGGACTGGAACGGGCTGACGCGGAAAGCAGGGAAACATCACTACGAGTGGAAGCGGGCGTAGGAGTAGGCCCTGTGGGTAGATGGGGCTAGAGCGGACGGGGCAGCGGCGGGTTCGGACAGGCGGACGAGGAAGCCGGCTGAGGGCTTGGAAACAGTTGCAGGCGACCGGGTGGCATAACAGCGGACCGCGCTCTCGGACATGTTACAGAAAACATGCATATGTTTGTTTTGGGGGTGAGCAGAGTGGAGCGAGCGTGTTTGAGAGCGCAAAGGACGGAAGAGGGAATGGATCGGATGGTCGGCTATCGGATTCGGGGCGGAAGCCACGTGAAAGTGAGAGGAAGGAGTGAGTGGCGCCCGTGGAATGAGTCAAGCGCTGGCCTGCGAGCGGGCGGAATTCGAAGGGAGGACGCTCTCGACTCCGCACATCGGAAACGACCCGGATGGTGCCTCCTGCGACGACTACTTGATCCCCACTGCTGGAAGCCCTCGAGCTCTTGATGACCGCTCCCTCTTCCCCACATCCACTACCACCACCACTACATTCTCCACCATCGCTCTCCTAGCTGGCCTCGGGACTAGGACTTCGCCATGTTTCGCATCTCACCCTCTCTCTGGGAGAGAATACACCACTTTGCGTCCTTTCCCCAGACCGGTGGTATGCTTTACCCCCTCTCCCTTCGTTCTGCGTGCTCAACCACACAACCCAGTCTCTCTCCAACAGATGGTCCTCTTTGGTCAGAACCCGAGTCAGGGCACGTTGCTCAGAGGCAGCCAGTTCCTCCTAGGTCCGTCCTCCATCTCGTCCTCTTTCCCTGCTCGCCTGACCATTTCCATCCACCACCAGAGGAGCTTCCCGTCCGTCTCGCCCACAGAGTAAAGGAACTCGACCAGCTACCACACCACCTCGGGGACATGCCCTCCATCAACAAGGTCAAGAACTGGTATGCCCAGTCCTTCGAGGTCCGTTCCTTCTTTCTCCTCTTTCCGCTCTCATCTTCCTCATCCCTCTCTGACAGGAGCTCATCTCCTTCCCCCCCATCCGTCTCCCTCCCGACATCCGCGCCGCTCTCATGACACAAGCCACCGAGTCTCTTTCTCTCCCCGAGTCCCATCCCAACCCCTCCCTCCAATACCAGTACTACTCGGACGACTACACCGGCGCCCCTCCACCCACCGGCCTTGGCATCGTCTCCACTCCAAAGAACGGCAACGGTCGCTCAAACGGCAACGGCCAGAAGATGCGCATTCCAATGGAAAGGAGGTCCGTTCCTCTCCCCCCTCTTGTCCGTCCTAAACCCTGCCTAATCCCTCAACTTTTCGTACCCTATTGACTCTCCGGTCCGATCTCCCCTCTACGTAGATACTACGCCAATACCTCCACCGTCAAGGAGTGGCCACCAGAGGTTCGCGAATACAACCGCGCGTTCACCAAGACCCTCGAGACCATCAAGAAGCGCCATGACCCCACCGTGACCACCGTCGCCCAAGGCGTCCTCGAATGGAAACGCAGCCAGAACGCTAGGAACATCAACCTTGACGTCCAGCATTGGCTCGACCGTTTCTACATGTCCCGGATCGGCATCCGCTTCTTGATCGGCCAACGTACGTCCACTGCGCACGTCTTCCCCACCCTTCCTCTCTCACCACCATCTTATTGGTGCAGACATTGCCTTGAATACCCTCCAGCCTCACCCGGACTACGTCGGCATCATTTGCACCAGCGCCGTACGTGTCCGTTAGCCTATCGTCCTTTCCCTAGCTGATCGTCCGTCCGCTTCTCACCCTAGAACGTCCATGACATCGTGCACGAGGCCATTGAGAACGCTCGGTCCGTCGCTCTTTCCCCGCACCGTGCCTCCTCGCCGCTCACGCGACTGACCTCGTGACCGCGTCCCCCTTCCAGATTCGTCTGCGAAGAGCACTACTCGATGTTTAAGGGCCCGCCCGTCCAGCTCATCTGTCCCAAGGATCTCCACTTCAACTACGTCCCCGGCCACCTCTCCCACATCTGCTTCGAGCTCCTCAAGAACTCGCTCCGCGCCGTCGTCGAGCGCTTCGGCCACGAGAACGAGGACGCCTTCCCGCCCATCAAGGTCATCGTCGTCGAGGGCAAGGAGGACATCACCATCAAGATCTCCGACGAAGGCGGCGGCATCCCCCGCTCCGCCATCCCCCTCATCTGGACCTACATGTACACCACCATGGAGGGCCAGAACATTGACCAGGACTTTGACGCCTCCGACTTCAAGGCGCCCATGGCCGGCTTCGGATACGGCCTTCCATTGTCACGTCTCGTGAGTTCTTCTTTTTCTTTTCCTGTCTCCAGTGGGGCGTGTCCCCGTTTCGCACACGCTGCCAGCGCATGTCACCAGCGCGATGACTGATCGACCCTGTCGTTCTAGTACGCACGGTACTTCGGCGGCGACCTGCGTTTGATCTCCATGGACGGCTTTGGAACTGACGTCTATATCCACCTCAACCGGCTTTCGAGCAATCGCGAGCCGCTCCCATAATAATTTTCTGGGTGGAAATCTCGGAGCGGTTCGCGAGTAGACTGAATGGCGCGGGCAGACATACCATGCATGGCTTGGCCATGAACGTAGTCTGGAGATTCTCATACTGTACTATCTGCAACCGGGCAATGATGCTATGCTATTCACGCACACTGTACAACCTCAACATATGTAGGAATATACTTAACGAACCAGCCGGTCCAAGATGTGCACGAACGCCGACCATCTAACTCTTGTCCGGCGGAGTAATTATTCTTACACTAACCACGAACACGCAAATGTGGACCAACTCATGCGACAAACAAATCCGGAGAGGGCGAGACAAAGAATACCATATCCACGGATGACCAGCTATAAGTAGGAGAGGACGCGCGTGTATGACGGACGGCGACATGATAGATGCGAATATGATTATGAGTGAACAATAGCACGACTATGCGAGAGGACAGCGACAACATGCAACGAGAGACGACGATACCCATAAAACACTAGGCGACCACAAACCACAGCACGTTCCGACTTCACGCCCCACCGCCGCCGGGGTCGCGAAGTGAATTGTCCCATGAACGTTTCATGGGCGTCGCGCTGAAGTGGTTCAGCGACGGCACGCCGGTCGGGTCCGCCCCTCCTGGCCCGAAGCCTCGGTCGGATACTGCGGGATGATAGAAACTCCAGCCTTGCAGCGACGACTCCGTCGACTGACGCATGCTCGGCGGCAAATACACCGGATGCTCGTACACTTGTGGGGAAGGCGCTGGGGGAGGCATCGTCGGCGGCGGCGGTATCTGCTGCTGCTGCTGCTGCCGTTGCTGCGCATGTGGCGAGCACATCGACTGCAGACGGGAGGAGGATGAATGCGACATAGGAGGAGGTCGAGGATGCATGGCCATGGGCTGTTCGCTCGGCTGCGCCGCCGAAGGTGGCACTTGATGTACACGTGGGGGTTGCGGCGGGCTGGTGCGGGGAACGCCTTGAGTGCCAGAAACGAAGCGGCCGTTCACGGGGCCCGACAAGTGAGGCGGGTGCATGCCAGAGGGCGATTGCGGATGTGGCGCGTAGCCGAAGCTCAGCCTTGATCCCGCTGAAGGTCCCCCACCGACGGCCAAGCCAGGCGAGGTGCGGAGCGGAGCCGTGGTGGACGTTTGCTTCCTGCGGATCTTCTTGGTGATACCTGCCTCGAGAGAGGCCACCTCGTCCGCAAGCCGTTGGTTTTTGAACTTGAGCTGCTGGAGCTCGTACTGCCAACTGCTCGAACGGTCGAGGTCCATCTCGTCAAAGACGCTCCCTTCCAAAGGATGGACGACGGCGTTTGCTGGCGGGTGTACCGTGCCTTCACATCGCTTGACCTGACAAACAACGGGCGGTCGGGAACCTGGATCCGCGCCGCTACCCACGGCGGTATCGACGACGCCACTAGGCCCACGAGAGGCGCCGCCTTCTTGCGCCCTTGAACGGTAGAGGACGATATGAACGGGAATCGCATTGCCCTCCTTGGTGAGAACGTCGCAGGCGAGGCCGGAGCTTTCGATCGCTCCGACATCAGCGAGAACCTTGGCTATCTCGACCTCGATAGCCATATGGACCTCCTGCGCGGAGCTCCCGTGCACGAAGTCTGCGAGCGGCTTCCCGATCACCTCCCCTGCACCCCAACCGAGCACGTCGCGAACAGCAGCGCCGATGTACAGGAAGGTGGCAGTATCGCTCAGCAGGCCCCAAAATTCGCGCTCGGGACATCGCTCCTCCGGTTCGTCATCGATATCTGTCAGCGGGAGTGACGTTGGGGGAGACAGGATCTGGCGGGAAGGAGCGGGCGTAACAAGCCCTCCAGCGCGAGAGACGGGACCCCAGTCGAGATGAGGCATGTTTCTGAGCCTGCCGCTGAGAATGATCGCCTTGCGGCCCTTGCCGGGCTCGACATGGAGCCGCCCTCGACATTCTACCCAGACGTAACCCCGCCCCTTGGCTTGTATGCGGAACAGCAAGTCAACAGGGCGTGGGGCGGCCCCGGACGGACCCTGGAGCGGGCTGTCGTGACTGCCGCCTCCGGTAGCCGCCGATGTGGTGGACGAGGTGGTGGTGCCGGTCGTCAGAAGCGACGGTCCAGGGGTGGAAGACGCCTCCTTGAGCTCGCGCATGAGGGGAACGCGATCGGCGGGATGGCAAAGCTCAGTGAGGGAGCGGCCCACAAGTTCGTCAGGGTCATAGCCGAGGATGTGTCGAACGGCGGGCGCGACGTAGAGAAAAGCACCCTTGAGGGAGACGACATGGAGAAAATCGGGAGAGCGGTCGAGGACGAACATGTGAAGCGGCTTATTACCATCATAGGGATCGAGAGTGATAGGCTCGGCAGGGCTGTTGGAGAGGGCGACGGCGGTAGACGCATGTGTGGACGTAGAGAGCTTAAAGGATGAGGTGAAGGCAGAGTCTGCGAGGAGGGCGCGGAGATCTTTGGACAAACCGCGCATAGTCATGGAGGAGGTGCGCCAGTCGCGTGTGGGGATGTGGGCGGAGGGGATAGGCTTATCAGAGTAGTTGACGACGTAGGTGCCGTCCTTAAGCTTGCTGAGGATGGACTTTGGTTGTTCGGTGAGGTCGACCTGGAAGCCGATGTGATAGACGACGTCATCCGCTTCTTCGGGAGAATTGTGGACACCGCCGCGGAGGGGGATAACGGAGACCATGTTGATGAAGGCGGAGCCGTCCTTGCGGTAGTTGATCATACTAGCTTGACACTCCTTGTCGGCGACTAGGTTTTTGCGCATGTGGGCGACGGCGTCTTGAGATGTATGCATGCGCTGCTGGCCGCGGAGAAGATGGCCGCCTGGAGCCTGGAGAAAACGGCAGTTGCGACCGATGACTTCATGCTCGTCGTAGCCTGTGAGCTTGAGGAAGGAAGGGGAGGCGTAGACTGGACGAAAAATAAAATGAAGTACGGAAGAGGAAGCGGAGGAAAAAACACACCGATGGGGCAATCGAAGCGGCGAGTGTCTGTGACGACAAAAGAGCATGAGAGGTCGACTGGGCCGAGGTAGATCTTGGGGTAGGGTCTGGATACTACACGGGCAAGGAGGGAAATGAGGTCGAAGCCAGAGGAGGAGTAGATAGGAAGGCCGAGAGCGGAGGGGACGGAGAGAGGAAGTTGTGGAGGGAAAGACGGGTTTGGGTGAGATTCGTGATGGTCGGAAGACGAGTCAAGATAAGTCGGGGGTGGGTTTGAGACGGAGAAGGGCGCGGAGGAAGTGGAGTGAGGCGAGGAAGATGTCGACGGGCTTGGGGGAGATTGGTGAAAGGGATTGGAGGGCAAGCTGGCGAGGGGGGAGATAAAAAGAGGTGAGCTGGGGAAGGGGCAAGCGGAGAAAGAAGGTAATGAGGTACTGACAAGGGAGAGGTATAGCCGTCTGAGGCAGAGAACCAGGAGAGGGAGGACGAGGAGGGATAAAGACCGGCAGGGAGAGCTTCGGCACCACCGCCTGGAGGGACGGCGGGGGCGTTGAAGATGAGGTTTGGGAGTTGGAAGTGGACGACGGAGGAGAAGTGATGGTCGGGGTCGTCCTCGTGGGTGTTTTGGCGGTCGCGCTCGTTGGACTGGAGATAGCGAGAGAAAGGCATGGCGGCTGGCGGGTGCCGCGATGAGCCCGCGCAAGAAAACGGCTGGTCGTTGGTCGCGGGGGCGGGTCAGGCGTCGGTGTCGGTGTCGGTGTCGGTGTCGGGAAGAGGAGGACAAGAGAGGGGGGAGGAAGGCAGGCGGAGGAGCCTGAGGGCAGACGACAGGCCGAGGGTCTCTTTCTGTTTTGCCATATATGGCATTCATCCCTAGATGGCCGCACGAGATCCACCCAGGCGCTTCCCGAGTCGCCCTCCGCTCCTTTCGCACTTTCCGGCGACAATTCATTCACATCCCCCTTCTTCCCCCTCATTCGCTCGCTGTCTGCGTGGCACCCGCCGTCTCAACACCCACAAGACTAGACGAGATCATACGCGTACGCTCTCATAGTACACCCTGTCTGAACCGGCCACGGCCGAAGAAACGTGCCAACAATGACAGCCGCCGGGAAACCCGTCCAAACACTTTATCTAGGATCTATGACGCCATAGCCTGGCATACGTCCTATATCGAGCGATACCCTCCGGACCGTGAGGAGGGGCTGGGAGGAGCGCGAGGAGTGTTGGGTGAGAACGGGATATTAATGTAAGTAAGTGGTGTGTGCTCGCGCAGTCGAGGTGGACGGAGAGGGACGGAGGAGGGAGAGCAGTCGCCCGGAGATTGTCGCAGAGATGGGCCGGGCGGAGTCATCGATCCGCTTTTCTTGGTCGCCTCCCTCTCGTCGACTGCTCGCATTCCATCCTCTTTCTCTCGCCCATCACCGTCCTCGTCTCGTTTCACACTTGTAGCTCGCCATGGGTGTCCTTGACGTCGTTCCTGTACGTCTACTATCTTCCCTGCCTCCGGCCTCACCTCATTCCGTGCCCGTCTAGCCCGGTGTTTTAACTGGTGACAATGTTCGCAAGCTCTTCGAGTATGCTAAGGAAAACCAGGTTCATCCCCTCTTTTCTCCCTTGTCTCCACTCCCTTGACTAACGTCTTTCCCTCCAGTTCGCCATTCCCGTACGTCCTCCTTGCCCTCTCTCCATGCACCTCCGGTTCCATTCGCTTATTCGATCGTACCATCCCTAGGCTATCGTAAGTTTCCCCCTCCATTTCTCCCAACTCTAGTTTCAAACCCTTTTGCCACAAGAACGTCACTTCCTCTTCCGTCGCCAACTCGGTTCTTGAAGCAGCCCGGTTCGCCAATCTTTCCCTCTTTCTCCCCGATTTCCCCTCACTTCCCCCTTGTCTAGCGACATCAAGGCCCCCATTATCATCCAGGTCTCTCAGGGCGGCGCCGCCTTCTTCGCAGGCAAGGGCCTTCCCAATGATAAGCAGCAAGCCTCCATTGCAGGCGCCGTCGCCGCTGCCCACCATGTCCGTACCGTAGCCAAGGAGTATGGCGTGTACGTTCCTTGCTCTCTTTCCGTCCCGCCTCCGCTCATATCACATGTCTCCCCCCCTTCTATCTCCCCCTACCCACGCTTTCGCCTCTCTTCTCTCCCACAAGTCCCGTCGTTCTCCACTCGGATCACTGCGCCAAAAAGCTTCTCCCTTGGTTCGATGGCATGCTCAAAGCAGACGAGGAATACTTCAAACAGCACAATGAGCCCCTCTTCTCTTCCCACATGCTCGATCTCTCGGAAGAGTCCAAGGAGGACAACATCGACACTTGCGTCAAGTACTTCAAGCGCATGGCCCCTCTCGGCCTCTGGCTCGAGATGGAGATCGGTATCACCGGCGGCGAGGAGGACGGCGTAGACAACACCGGCGTCGACAACTCGCGTCTCTACACCCAGCCAGAGGACATTTGGGACGTCTACACCGCTCTCTCCCAGGTCAGCCCCAACTTCTCCATTGCCGCCGCCTTCGGCAACGTCCACGGTGTCTACAAGCCCGGAAACGTCCGTCTTCACCCCGAGCTCCTCAACAAGCACCAGCTCCACGCAGAGCAGAAGCTCGCCAATGGAAAGAAGAAGCCCCTCTTCCTCGTCTTCCACGGCGGCTCTGGCTCTACCAAGGACGAGATCAAGACCGCCGTCCAGAACGGCGTCGTCAAGATGAACGTCGACACTGACACCCAGTGGGCCTACCTTTGCGGTGTCCGCGTATGTACTCTGCTTTTGAGTTTCGCCTTCGCCACTGCTTCGGACGCTTATCCCTTCATCGTCTCTGTAGGACTTTGTCCAGAACAAGTCTGGCTATCTCCAGACTCAGGTCGGCAACCCGGACGGAGCTGACAAGCCCAACAAGAAGGTACGCATCACTCTTCGCCCACATTTCGCAAAATGTGTTGACAGGACAACCTATTTGCTCATCCGCAGTACTACGACCCCCGTGTATGGGTACGCGAGGGTGAGAAGACGCTTGTCGAGCGTGTCAAGGAAGCCAACGCCGATCTTGGCAACACCAGTCAGTTTTCTTGTCTTACTACTGGTTCCGTCTTCCTCGGAGCTGACTATCCCCCCCTTAATCCAGACCGTCTGTAACCGGGAACCCCGACCACGGACATGGACGGCATGCACGCTTGAGAGGGGGTTGATCGCGCGCGTGAGGAGACCAAAGACGCAAGAGGAGTAACGCAGCATGTACTTTGTATGTTTACAATCCAAATGTTCGCTCTTTCCCCATGACTGCTGGCATCCACGACGTAAACCATGGCGATGATGCTGTACGTTCTCACCCAATATCGACCCATGTACTATAGTAGGACAAGCCGGGTAGCCCATTTTTGGCTTCAAACTCTGTTGTTGAGAGGGAGTGAGTTGCTTGTTGCAAAGGACGGGCGTATCAACAACAAATGGAGGTAAGAGGGCAATCGAATACAGGCCACGGCCGAACTTACTAGAGACTCTTCGGATTCTGGCGTAGTCGACGCCGAGGGTAGGGCAGCAAGAATTCGAAGCTTCAGGCAGATGAATGGTAACAGACGCAAAGCTTGCGATGGTGGCTACGAGGTCGAGGACTTCTTTCTTGTGATATCGTGGACACCATGGCCATCGTACCATTGCTTTTTGAGTCATAGATTTTTATTGTATACTCTGTACATTTCTAAGAGTGGTGGAGGAGTCGAACTAAGCGTCTGTCCCTGCAGTCAATGTTCGAGGCGAAGGAACATTGGATGTAGTACATCCAATGTTCCTTCGCCTCGAACATTACAGTATGCCATCAAGGATATAGCGATATCTGTAACAGGTCGACAGTGCGGAATCCGACAAAATGAAGCGGGGAAACCACAGTCCACGCAGATTATGCTCGGCTGTAGCATCGTCGTCCCCTGACCGTTTGACCATAGGTGTGGGTCTGGCGGCCTCCACCCTTCCG
>BACB01005280.1:0-30655 GCA_000338015.2 Ganoderma multipileum BCRC 37180 | reverse complement strand
CCGGTTGCAATGGCGTTAGTGATCGGCCCGGGCAAGCTGTCAGTACTCAGTGTGGAGCATCTGTCCTCCGATCGAGCGACCAAAATATTGGGGAACGTTGACGAATGTTGGGCGAATGCGCTGGCAGTTACGGGACGAAACAATCATCCGACCAATATGTGCTACATTCCTCAACATTCAGAATCATGATCGATATCCAGCGATACTATACTAATTCGAAAGCTTTACACGTTCAAGACGTAGAAGTAATGCACGCGTACCATTGGTTGTTGGGCTGAATAATATATGGGCTTTAGAGTTCGGGAAGAGTGCATCGCTTTGGATGTCTTCCGTGGGGGCCATCAATGCAAAAAGAGATGAGTGGGCATGGATTGACGTGATCAGAGACTAGGCGGCGCGGCATGTGCCACTCGAGATATTGTATCCGTGCTGCCAGTGGGAGAGTAGTCAGACCACGACGTGCGGTTGTGAATCCCCTGATCCGACTCACCTCGCTCCATCGGCTCTATCGACTATATCGTCAACTCCTGCTTCAGCTTGTAAATCTAAACCTTGTCCTCAGGCTGGTGATGAGCCACAACATGATATTTGAGCTGGGGGAAATGGATGAAGGAAGAAGACGACCCGATTGAGCACCGGGATGGGCGAGGACCAGACCGCTTTGTCTCAGCATGCCCATAAGCGTCTGTCCTTGTCCGAAGAGACCGTCAAGTTACATACCCGGAGGCGCTGTCGGTGCCTGTGTAACACCGCGGATGCGACGGAGCGCTTGACTACTCGATTGCAAGGATGCAAAGAAATTACCGCCTCCATCGGAGGCAGGAAAGGCTTTGGAAAATAAGGTGGAGGCAACATCCAGGAGGACATGTGATTATTCACTTCTTTGTGCACTCCGAAGGACCAGACCAATATATTTGCAAGCACTTTCTCCCGATGAGTCTGTGCATGCCTGTACATGTCTCGCAGAGGTTTGCATCAAACTGGCCACGTCCGAATCTTCCGCGCCACTTTTCTACATCGAATCATCGATATGGCAGAGATTTCTTTACAATGATGAGTTATGCGTACCTGAAGCGTTTCCAGAGCTCGCGGATACCACTCGATGGGAAAGCATACTGAGAGCATAGTGGCTGCTTGACCCTGAACGGCGGTTGGGTCGAGATCGGCTCCGAGAGACGCGCCTAGCTACCGGGTTCCAGCAAGTATCGATATCCGTTTGGGGCGCCGGCAACGTAGTGAATACGCCAAGAGGACGTTCTCCCGTTAGTCTTTCTTGAAGTTCGAGGAAAATTTAGTGTGCAATCCAACGGTTCGACGCTGTCATGCACAGAGGGTTTGAGTGATATTCACGCGTCGGGACGAGTCGGAGGGAGTCACGAAGTACTCAATCAGCTCTGCTCTGGGGAGGGTAAGCCAAGCATTATGCATTATGGCTCAACATCGAGAGCTTCGGCGGGCAAGCTGTGTTCAGCAAAGCCCACGTCTACTACGTTGTGGTCAAGAACTAAACTTGAGCTAGGCGAACTTAAGGCGAGTCCCAACAACACGATTATTACGCGCGCTTGCTGGTGGTGTGAAGCGCCCTTGGAAGCACCGGTATGGGACTCGACCCTGCGCCGGTCCTGGCTGCGGACGAAACGGTAAAAGAACGAGTCAAAATCCGTGAGGTATCAAGAGGGCATAGCGCTACACAAAGTACAAACAAACATAGGTCCGAAGAAAGTCCACACACCTCCTTACACCTACAACATCGAGTCTAACTGCGGAACCAGTGCTGCGGAGCCAATCGTTCGACTGTCCGCTCCTCGCACTGAGATCGGTACTGCGCAAACGCCTTAGATCTACCGTCACAGCACGCTGGGTAAATCTCTGTAGTCATCGGGGACCGGCGTGTTATCCAGGGGCCGGGTCCATTTATCTGAGATGCGAGGTCAGTGGCCGACCATCGTACTATATGTAGGCACGAGACGAGAACCCTTACCAGGACAAGCAAGGAAATAGTCGTCCATAGCCCCTACGAATCTCTCTTGATACTCATGAGGCGGTACGACCGTGACTTCCTTGGATGAGTTTAGGCCTTGCTTGGCCTTATACTCAAGAGTCTTGGCGAACGTATAACTGCCTATTCGGGCGATGAGTGACGGTTGTAAACCACAGGAGGAACTTGAACATACCAATCGTGTCTACGAGGCCGCAAACCATCTCCTTGTTCTCCTCGTCGATACCGAGCAAGAGCCTATGGCGAGTTAAGCAGGACCCATAGAATGGAGCAAAGACCCGGAGCTTACGAATAGTCCATGATGTTGCTCCTCGCGAGGAACTCGCAATCGGCCTTGATAGCCTCCTGCAACACGACCTTGGAATGCGTCCGCACGAGCGTCAGTGCTCGCTGCTGGCCTACAACACCATGTAAGCCGAGGTCGTGAAAATGTAGCTCCATTAACTTACCTTCAATCCATTCACCGTCAAACAATGTCTTCGAGTGCGAGCCGCTGCTGGCCTTGATTCTGCGACCTTGGATGCCCTTGAGGTCGAACGTCTTGGTGATCTTCCGGTCGTAGAACAGGTTCTCCATGACGAGCAGGTCGGCTTTCGCCTGAGTATTCCCGTTCTCAAGATTCCGGATCTCGACAGTGTAGAAACCGAGCAACTTCGCAAGCACCGTTGGCTTACTCGCCGTCGCCTCCATGTACTTGAAGTAAGAGGGCCCTAAGTCGATGAGGACCTGACTAAGAGATGACACGCTCAATGAGTACAGGGCCCGATAGACGAGTCAGAAACAGACGTACAGATCAGCGACATTCCACGCGTTGACGAGCGTCTTGATGATGAACCGGTTGTCCGCCGTCCTCCAGAAGTTCGAGCGGCTCTTGCCGCCCTCGGCCGCCCAGTTCTCGCTCCGCGCCATGCTCTTCATGAACACGTCGTCGACCCCGCACCGCTTCCGCAGCTGGTCAAATTGCTTCGCGTAGTACACCGTGCAGCTGAACCGCAGCCGCTTCCCGATCGTCCAGTCGTACTTGATGTGTGGACGTTCGTCGATCGCAGGCGCATCGGCAGACAACAGGCCGTGGTGGGACATCCCCGATGATGGACGGGGGAGCTCCTCGGGCTTGAAGACGTAACGCATTGCCGACGTGAGCGAATTCGTGAAGGAGGACGTGAATCCGGACTTGGCAGGTGAAGGGGGAGGTTCCGCGTCGCCCGCAACGGAGTCTGGGCCTTTGGGTACCTCCTCCCCTTCCCTGGGTTCCGAGCTATCCTTGGGCGGCAGTGGCGGAGGCATGGCGACGGCACCATCCTGAATGGTAGAGCCGTCGCTGTCCGTCACGATCGAGGATGCCTTGGTGCGGCGGATGGTGGCCTCGAAGAACCCCGATGACAGACGGCGACTGTCCGACAACGACGAGCGAGATGCATTGGCTTTCGACACGGCCTCGAGGTCGTGCAGGATCTTACCCGCGGTCTCCACCGTCACGGGCATCCCGCTGACCAGCCCGTCGGCGGCGAGCGTCGAGAGTTCGACCGCAGGCTTTGCCCGAGCAGAACGCGGTGTCTCCGTCCCACTCGTCCTCCCGCTAGATGTGCCGGCAACAGTGAGCAGCGATGACGATGTCCCGGAATCTGCTGAGGCCTTCTGCCGTAAGACGTCCCGGAGTGCTGCAAATGCCACAGGTTCTCGGGGATGCTCTTTGCGGCTAATCACTGCCGAGTACGTTTCCTGTTCTTGCCATCCCGTGTCGTCGAGATCTGGATCCGGTTGATGAGGCGTAGAACCGGACACGAACCGCCTAAACGACTCTGGGGCGCGGAATATTGAAGGCCGTGTCGCTGTTGCCGTCTCCGTCGGCAGAGCAACGGGCGCAGGTGTACTTCGTGTCGTAGACATGTTCGAGAGTTCTCTCTGGTAGTCCGCAGTGCTGTACGTCAACCCAAATTGTCAGATGTACGTATAACGTAAATACCAATCTAACAAAGCTCAGTTACGCACCTTAGAGTGAACGCGATGATGCTTCCCCAATCGTCCTCCCTGACGATGATGTTGCCACCGGGGACAGCATGACACCCGCTCTTCCACCACTCTGGTTCGGGGACCTCAAGCAGGCCAGGCTGCACTCCGGGTTGTCCTTGAGGGTCCGAAGCGTGCTTCTTCTCCCATGCAGTGAGTCGTTTGGTGGCACCCCGCGCCGCAGTGACGAACGACCGTCGCACATCGTTGAGGTTCTTCTCCGACGTGTGCGCCAGCTCCGAGTACAGGTCCTGTTCTAGCTGTTGGAACTTATATCGCAAACCAGCAAGGAGTTGTAGTGAGTCAGCGCCGTCCGTGGTAGAGGTGCTCGAAGTCTCGGTGCTCGACGTGAGCACGGAGTCCGTCATAGACGCTGCGGCGGACTCGGTCTCAGATGCTCGGGGAGTGTTGTCCCGCGCTGAAGGAATGAAGGGATACGAAGTGTTCTCGCTTGATCCGTCTGGCAAGGCAACGATCGGAGTTGATGGGCTTGCAGGAAGTCTCTTGGGTTGCACTTTCGGTGTTGACTGCGTGTCCTCTTCCTCGGGCTCGTACGCATCGTCGGCGGAGGGTAGGCGCGGCAGCGACTTGTGGAACGAGCTTGGATGGTCAGACACGAATTTCTCTTCCTAAAGCCCGATAAGTAATCAACTATGCTGGAGCCAGTGCGGGCACTCACGAGTTGGTCCATTCGGTCCGACAGTCCTTGCCACCATCGCATGATCTCGCGCCTCAGAACTTTGTGGGACTCGCCTAGCACACTGGATCCGGGCGGCACAGGATGCGGATTCGATGGCGGTTCCGGGACAGGCTTCCTTTCGCCAGCCTTCCATCGCAGGATCTGGAGTCTTGGCACGTGGACCTCGAAGACTTCCCTCACATCGGCCAGGGTCATCGTCACAACGTGTCCCTTGTGTGAGAACTGGCGTATGATGTTGAAACGGGTCTGGGGTATCGGAGTATCTGCCGGGGTCGACGGGTGTTCGGGAAATGCGGTGTGCTCGCACATTTGCGGGGAGAGCTTGTGGATGGCAGGCGAATATATGAGCAGTTCTAGGAACTTAGCGAACGAGATTAGACTGTTCCGCGCACAATAAGCTAATCGTTCTCATAAGAGAGGATTCGAGAAGGCTCACTATGTGCCGTCGTGCATCACTCGCTTCGGTGACTCCTTCCCGCACACTGCGCAGCTAGCCCACATACGCACAAGATCATCCGAAGTGGACGCGTCGCTCGATGTCGGCAGCGATACAGTTGCGAGCAGGCGTAAACCACCGTGTATCCATCGCATGTCGTGCTCGCCCCGATTGAAGTGACAGTCCGGGTGGCCGCACGCATCTTCTGCGACCTCGCACCACCGGATGATGGCCTCGCCGAGCGACTCGTCCCAGTGCCTTCCCCGCCCGTAGTAGCGATAATTGATCCACTTGCGCCGGTGGCCCCAGCATGGCGTCCGGAATGGGGTCTGCGACTCGACCGAGGCGCTGTCAGACTTATTCAGCGTGGGTGGATTGGAGAGGAGGCTCGCTCCAGGCACATGCTCGGAGTACATGACGGTCAGGCCTTGGTGTCGTACGAAGCCGGGGATACCGGCGATGCCTTTTCCAAGCGTTTCTCTGCCCAGCCAGCCGAGGAGACTGGTGAGGGCTGCCTTCTCATCGCCGAGTGGCCTGTGACTGGAGTCTTTGGTCTCCTTGTCAGCGATGGAGAGAAGGAAAGCGGGCGGAGGGAACGCGACAGCAGGGGAGGTGGACAACAGATCCTTCCATGCATCCATGCGCTTCACGACTGCCGCGAAGGTAGATGCGTGCGGTTGCTCGGGCTCTTGTGGAGCTCGCGGAGAGACGGGTCCGGAGAGCATCGACAGCTTGCGCGACAAGAAACCGCCGTCGGGACCCTGGGGAAGGGAGGTCGCTCTCGGAACCTTCGGACCAGAAGCGAGGTCAACAGATCCGCGTCTTCCGATCGGTGAGGCGTGGGTAGCACGATGTAGTAGATCCTCGGTCTTCTTGGACAGGAACGACCACAAACCGGAGCCAGAATCTTGGCGTCGTAGCTTCTCCTTGACGTCCGTCGAACTCGAGGGGCGCTCAACTGTAGGCGGGAATGTAGGTAGATTAGGGATGGTGACCTTGGGATAATGCAATTCGACATCAGAGTTTGAAAGCAAGTCTTGCTCGAGGAGCAGCGAGAGGTAGGTGAACACAGCGAGACGCAAAACACGACAAAGTGCATGGTATTGAGGCTGGGCGATGAAGCCCTTGAGGACGAAGGTACCTCCAACTACTTGAAAGGGATCGTCGCTTGACAGGAGTGAAGCTGCGAAAGCTCTCGGTCGCGTGCACAACGAGGGACCCATATGTACGCACCATCCCATTCGTGCAAACCGTAGAGAACCACCGGTTCTGTCCCGTCATCTCCAGAGGCAGTCTTCGGAAACGAAAACTCGCCCGGGTTAAACGAGCAGTGGAGGGTGGTCGAGCGGATCAACTTGAATCCCATGTCTTCCGAGGGTTCCGAGGACGGCGGGCCCGAGACCGACAATACTAGATGCTTCATTGACGGTTTCGCAGTCGAGAGAGTGGGCTTCAGCGCGGCCGTTCTGAGCTGCTCAAGGGACACAGCAACGGCCTCAACGTTCGACCCATCGTCCGGGGCGGGTTGGTCCTCGACAACCGTCTCCTTCAGCTTGCTCCGACCCTTCGCCGTCTTGTTCCTCGCTCGTTCCTCTTCCTCCTTGTCCTTCCTCCCCGACTCCTCCACCCGTCGCTTCTCTTCCTCATCGTGGTGACGTTTCCGGACGTACCTCGCACGCCTCGGCCCCGCAAGCCATCCCCCGTGCTCGACAGCCGCACCCAGGTCGTTCAACGCCGCTCCCACTCGCTCGGCCCACATCTCCTTATCCCGGATGTCACTCTCCTCTCCCAGTGCATGTAAGACAAAGCGGTGGAGGTGCGCACGAGCTTCAACGGTCAATGCGAGGTTCGAGTTCCGGCGACGGGATGCCGCAATGTTTCCTGTCGGCAAATCCGGGAGGGGCTTCTCCATTTCGTCGTCGCCGGGCTGCAAGTTTAGCTGATCATGGAGTGTATCGAGAGCGTATCTCGCAGCCACGAACACAGCAGCAGGAGCTAGGAAGAATGGGACGAAGAGGACAATGGCGAGGAGGTGGCGGAGAGGAAGCGTCATGCGTCACTCGTACTGCTGCGGGTTCCGGCGCCATTCACATTCAAATCAGGTTGCCGGCGGCCAGCATGCACGCTGACTTCATTTCATGACACACAGCCGTCGTTGGCATAACAGAGGCGGAAGGTATGGCCAATGAAGCTAGGTACGTGACGGTACTCGTTTTGAATCGCCATAGAGAGACTGAGGCAACCTCGCACTAGTATTGAACCATGACATCTCGCTATAACCTGGAAATACATACCAGGCAAAACGACGAGGAGTGATGACTTACTTGAACAAAAAAGTGTACTCACCAACTACCTTGACCGCAACCTTCAAGCTATTTTGAACGTCAAGCAATGTGCCTAATCGCCCCATCAATTTCGCTAAATCTAGGAGCCAGCACAGCCCAGCCCGTGGTCCTTGACATCTCCCTCGTTGTTGGTGCATGCGTAGACTGGCTGCCCTGACCGAGTGCTCGTTTCAGCTATCTTGTTGAGCCATTTCCGCCGAGGGACATTCAATTGATTGATCGAGTACATATAAGGCCATCCCGAAGAATCTCTGCCTCGGAATCAGCTCGCTCTTCCAATCCCTACTCCCGTCACTTCTTTGTGGCAGCCGCCTCTCCCTTTCCCAATGTACGCATTTGCCGTCCTTTCAATAGCGGTTCTTGCTGGACAAAGTGAGTCGTTATTATTCAGATCTTAGACGAGTTGGTTCCTAATAGCTGGCTTCCAGCGGCTGCCAGCCCGGTCGCAGGTGCTGCCTCTCTCGTGGCCCTTCTCAAACGGCAGGGCACCCCAACGTTGGACCCCGGCTCGATCCCTGCCCAATGCGAGAGTCAGTGTGGCGCGGCAATTAACTCCATAAACGTGAGTGCCCACATTTCTCCGTGTCCCACAGAACTTGCCTTGATTTCCGTTTTATGCCTAGACGTGCACGGATATTAACTGCCTGTGCAGTGACACCGTGAACAAGGGCCTCTACAACTGCTTTGAGTGCGGTCTCAGCCTCCAGCCAGACCCAGCCCTCATGAGCTCGGCGCAGAGCAGCTTAACGCGTACGTATCCCTTTTGCCATCCTCACGCATTCCCCGCGCGCGCCACCCTCCCCTAATCGAACCCCCGCCGACAGAGTTCGAGAACACATGTAACCAGGCCGGCGTGCCAGGTGTGCAACTCACGTCTCTCACCCTCACGATGCCCAACGGCCCGCCGCCCACCGCCAGTGGCTCGTCTGGCAGCCCCAGCACTGCTGCTGGAAGCTACCCCACGGGGACTGCGACCGTCCCTGCTGGCACCGTGAACACCGCGCAGCCAGCTCCGACCAACCCAACGCCGGTTGCGACGAGTTCCTCTTCCTCCGGCTCGAACCCGAACCCCCTTGCCCGCAACGATGCTCGTATGGTTGGCGTGTCTGCGGCTTTCGTCGCGGGCGCTGCTGGTGTCGCGATGGCTGTCCTCGTCTAGGGCACTGTCTGTTTGTGGCACTTTTTCTTTCTCTCGGGTCTCAATGGGTCATCGACGTAGCTGGGAGGTTCATCATCAATTATTCTTGGCTAAAGAGTTTCAGCGCATGTTGCCTTACTTTATTGGTTTACGACGTACGAGGATAATGCGAATGACACGAAACCATTGTTTCTACTCTTTGGGAGGGGGGTCGGTACGAAGGACTGGACGACTGCACTCCTCCGATGGCGTTACATGTATCCACGAGAACGGATATCCCGTTCCCCTTTAGAACTTAAGCTCTACTGCTGGGATATGTAGACGGACGGACACCGAGAAGTTGTGGGAATAATCGGACGATCAGGGGCGTGCTGGAGACTCCGGCCGTACCGTCAATGCGGTGCACTTCCGAGGTTGGGTCCAGGGTAGAACATAAAGTATCGCCACCAGATGCGGGGCAGACTTCGGACAGGAAATGTATACGATGCTTAAGCGGGGAATTTACCGCAGTCACGGTAACGATCGAGAAAGAGTTGGTGCCGTATGTCGCCCTTAATAGCACCGCCGGCTGCCATGAACGAATGTCAGGCCTGTCAGGTCCCGCCACCAACAATGTCATGGACCGAGACGCATTGTATACTAGTACTGCCAACGGACTGCCATGTCGAGCGCGAATTAGACTTGAATTCGATAGATATGGAGGCTATGGAAGGAACTTCTGGATTTGAAAGTGCACGGTATGAACTGGAGAGGGACTCCAACGACTTGTTGCTTGGAGGATCTGAGTCTAGACCACGCACGGTCACCAGACACGCTTTCCCGACGCGTTGTTTGTCCTTGTTGACGTGTAGACATCTGGCGGCGGTGTGGCTTTCGGTGATCAGTGCCCTCGAACGCTGCTAAGCCCTGAGCTAAACCGCTTCCTCATCGTCGATGGCGGTCCACCCTCGCAATGGTGCATGTGCGCGAGTGCTTGGCGGATGGTTTTATGTGGTTCCGCTGAACGTCCAGACTAATCAAAAGTATAAAAGGCCGCCTCGAAGAATTTTAGGAGCCCCAGAGTCTCGTCGCTCTGCCAACGTTTCCTCTCTTCTGCCCTTCCTCGCAGCCAGCTCCTTTCCGGAAGATGTTCGGCCTTGCTGTTCTCTCGATGGCGCTTCTCGCTGGTCAGGGTGAGCCCCACTTGTCGTCCTTCCCAACCAGACCATCCTTGACGAATGATGTACTTATAGCGGCTGCTGCTGCGCATGCCTCATACCCCGGCCTCTTCAAAAGGCAATTGAGCCCAGGGGCAATTCCCGCTCAGTGCCAGAGCGCCTGCTCGTCCGCTCAGACCTCCCTTCAGGTGAGTACACCCTTCGTCCATTCATGTACAAGGGATCAACCCCGATCTCTATGTCACACCTAGGGGTGCGGCACGGACTTGAACTGCCTGTGCAGCGACACCATCAACAAGGCCTTCTCCAGCTGCCTCGAGTGCGCGGTCAGCCTCACGCCCGACGCGACCACTCTGTCCACAATGCAGGAAAGCTTGAACGGCAAGTATCTTCCACCTCGTCCGTTCGCGTACCCCGGACTGACCGCTATACCTGCAGAGTTCGAGCAGGGCTGCACCCAGGCTGGCCACGCCGTCACCCCGATCACTCTCACTATGCCCAACGGCTCGTCTGGCAGTCCCACCGCCGCTGGTTCCAGCGCGGCCGGAAGCGCGCCCGCCGCAACTTCGACGGCTCCTTCCTCAGGTTCGGGCCCCTACGGGAGCTCCAACGGGGGCCACAACGGCGCCGGTATGGTTGGCGTCTCCGTGGCTTCCGTTGCAGGTGCTGTTGGAGTGGCACTGGCGGCATTCGTCTAGAGCGTTCGTGCTTTAGGTTGTTTCTCTCTCGTCTCAGTGGGGTTTCGGGGTATCTAGGGGGTTCATCTTCATGCAAGCGCATTCCAAGAGGACAATGATAATGACGTCACGTTTCGACTATCATTTGTGCGGTGCTCGAAGCACAGTTATCAGGGCGTTCGGCATCGGATTGGCATCCGTCGTCCACTGTGCGCGCTCTGCATTTGGTTCGTTCCGGACTTGGTCGTTGCTCTTAGACTTGCACTCGAATTTGCGGAGAATACGCACCGTGCCTTGACCGACGCGGTTGTGACCGAAATCGACTCGCTTAACTTACGATCAAGGAGACCGCCCTTCATCATGGTGCTAAAGCACTTCCATCCGTTCCTGTTTTGAGGAACCGAGTGGCGAGCTCTACGGAAGGATCGAAAGCTCGTTGGCGCGCGCGGGGCTGTGGGTGAGGAAGCATGTTCAAACCTTTGCATGGGCTTGGACACGTGCTTTGAAGTAGTACCGACGGCGGCAGAAAGAGACTCGGAAACGGTTCGCACCTATCGTTGTGTCAATCGGCTCGAGTATGTAAGTCCTTCGCGCTCCCTAGTCGGCACGGGTGTGTTTGAATGTCACCTGGTGGAAAATGGCCGGCCGCTCGTCCAGGTCGACCCTTTGCTTGCTGCCGCGGCAGACTCCTATGTATGCCGCCTAGCTCAGATATGACCAAATTAACTTACATCTTGAATAGATTCGGATTCGGTATACCATAAACCCAAAGGACATTGGAAGACTGCACAAAGGTGAACGAGGACTCGGGACACAATGTGGTATAAGCTTGAGTTACTTATCGTTCGACTCGAGCTCAGCCGAAATCCAAATATATAATGCATGAAGCAACGCTGCCTCTTTTCGCTCTCGGCTGATGTGGTGCGTACGGCTTTCGGGTGCTTTTCCTATTGCGGTGTAAGTAGGCATCCTCAGAAAACCCATGTATGACTAATAGTAATTTTTATCCAGGTGTCGAAAGATGTCGAACAAGCGTAGAAGGCGGTGATATGTCCATCAAGACATAACTCTCAGTGAACCTCGGTCTTCACTGTCATTGGGGGGTCCCGCGAAGGATCATCGTTCAGTTTCCGATTGACCATACTTGTAGTTATACGGAAGCGGCCGTCGCGAAGATGTGAAGCCCACGGAGCCTTGCTGCCCTTAAGACTTGCCCTCCCTTCCATCTCTTTGACCCAGTAAACTCCCCTCCCACAATGTACGGGCTGGCCATTCTTTCCTTTGCGCTCCTCGTTGGACAGGGTGAGCCTGACCCGCTTTTCCCCAACACCCAGTTCCTCATGGATGCCTTGCAGCGGCTGCGACGGCTGTGACTGGTGCCGCTCCTCCCTCCTCCCTCGCAAAAAGGCAGACAACCTTGAACCCTGCGAATATTCCTTCTCAGTGCAAGACCCAATGCGCTCCTGCCGTGAACTATCTGAACGTGAGCGCACGCCTTGCTCATAGTGTCTGTAGAACTCACTGATCTCGACATCGCACCTAGACATGCGGCCAGAGCGTAGCCTGCCTGTGCAGCGACGCCACGAATACGGCTTTCTACAACTGCCTAGAATGCGTAGTAGGGGTCAAGCCCTCTGTAAAGTCCACTCTCCAGACCGCCTTGTCTCGTAAGCGTCTTCACTGCCGTTCCTACGTTCGCATTTCGCATCTTCTGGCACTGGGACCTGACCGTTCCACCTACCTGCAGAGTACGAGACCAGCTGTGACACAGCCGGCGCGAAGGTGTGCTTCCTCACTCTCACGTATTCCGATGGCTCGTCCGACGCCCCCACCGGTAGCGCTACCGGTGCCAACCCGGTCACCGCGACGACTGCGACGGGCAGCAACCCTGGCTCAAACTCGAATCCCCTCGCCCGCAATAGCGGTGGTATCTTTGGCGCCTCCGTAGCTTCCGTGGCAAGCGTCGTGAGTGTTGCGATGGCGGCTCTCCTATAGCGTCCGCCTCTTGCTTCGGGTCGTCGGAATTAGGGATGTGCACGGCAGGTTCATTGTGCTGTATTCATTAGTCATGGCTCGTAAGTTCCAACATTAACCTTTAGTCTACTCTCCGCGTGGATGGACGTAGTGGTGAAACGATGTACTTACTTTTCGTCGACTTCTTCCCGTGTGCGGCTAGGTTCGGAGCAAGCCCCTTGCTCCGGCGCTTGCTTCGCAGCGCATCTCGCCAGAAGGACGTGCGGAGCACGAAATTATGAGCGGAGAAGGCGGCTAGTTCCGAACCTAGTGTGCGGCATAGTAAGCTCGACTCCCGGCAGTTTGTTGCATTGGAGTTGGTACCTTTGCTTTTCGGAGTCGCAATTTTAATGACGATATACTTTTCGGAGTTTTATTACTTATTTAACAGGCGTCGAAAGTTCGGAGAGCGCTTGTAGGATACAACTTGACTCCTTCTCCAATCGTGGACCGTGGCGCGACCAGATACTGGCGAGCTCCAAGGTTTGTGGTTCGAGCAACATTGTATCATCATGTTTGTTACATTTTATCCTTCAGGATCCTGGAATCTTATCCTCCAAGACGGCCGGAGCAGTCGAGGAAAATACTCGTTATAGTTCGCGGCCGCACCCAGGGTCATTGAGTAAGCTGACTGGGCCGTTTCAAACTTCGTTTTACTAACATGGGGAATTATAGACGATCGAGTGGCCGATATCACATCCAAACTTCGCGGGACGAGAGACGGAAGTGGGACTAGTCGTGGAAGAGATGGTTCATCTATCTCCGGAACCCGCTGGCTACCGCTCACTTCACATCATCAAACTGCCCACCGAACTCCTCGTACGGATCTTTCTTGAATTCCGGAATGTCACCGAAGGGCCAACATGGACTCTCAGGTCTAGAGTCGGGCGGAACGGGTCACTCCTCATGGGCTGGTGTGGTCTCATGCTCGTATGTCGCCGCTGGCGCGATGTATTAGTCTCGACTGCAGCGTTCTGGCGGAAGATTCACGTCAAAATAGGCGGTCGCAACGATTGGACAGAGCTTTGTCTCGCTCTTTCCGCATCCACCTCCATCGACGTCTTTGCCAACCCGGACCTGAGATCACAGTTTTCGCTCGACATCCTTTATCCCCATGTGCATAGATTTCGGAGCTTCCGTTTCTGCACCGTCTACTGTCCGAGCTTGTTCGCTACGCTCCCGCACCTATTCGGAAACGGCATGCCTTTCCTAGAAGACTTCTACTTCGTGGCCCATAGGCTTTTAGCTAGGATGGAGGACATAGACCTCCGGCTCACGTCGCAACGGTTCCCCCGTCTTCGAGCTCTTTCGTTATCGGGGATAGCCGCGCCTCAAGACATCTCCCTATATGCCCAGCTTCGGACGTTGTCACTGTCTGGCTGTTCTCACAACCTATCCTTCGACCGCTTTCTCGACGCTCTCGCGGCAAGTGCGCAGCTAGAAGAGCTGTGTCTCGCAGCCGCTCTCCACCGCTTCTCGGACGACTGGATACGGAGTGGGACTTGCAGAGCGCCGATATCCTTCCCCCGCCTTCGCAAGCTCAGACTCGAAGAGCACGGCATGGTTCGCACATCCCGTTTCCTGGCCCACTTGCACCTCCACCCTTCCGTCACCCTCTGGATCGAAGGAGCCTTCAAAGAGGTTGACCAAGTCGACGATTCTCCCGATACCGTCAACTCCGTCAGTGCGATGTTGCCCCCGGACCTCAACTCCACCCTTCCTGCCCTCTCTCTTGCCACGGCCGTAAGGATGACGATCTCCGGCGACCAGTACGAGATCAGCTCTGAAAGTCCGAGGATAGAACCCAAGAAGGACGTTCCGAATGTGACCTTCATGTTAGGCTCGCGTGGCGGTCACGGATGGGATCGTTTCATGGCGCAGGGGCTCGACGATGTCATCAACTCGTTCGGGCGATCTCCCCTCACCCGCTTGAACGTCTATGGAAATCACTGGTACGGTACGGCGGACGCATGGTCGAGGGTCTTCCAGACATTCCCTCTCCTGCAGGTGCTCGACGTCGACGGCGAGCCCAATGTCTCCGTGGAAACCGTCTTCCTTGGGCTTCATGCGGCGACCCAGACAGACGCGAGATCGCCGATCGCTTGCCCGAACCTCAAGAAGATCACTGTCGAATGCAGGGGGACGCTGGAGACGTATACGGCGATGCTCGACTGTTTCCGGTATCGCGCGGAGAAAGGGGTCGTATTGGACACCCTCAGCTTAGGTTTCGTGCGCCATGCGGAGGACGTGCTCCTGGATGCACGCCGCGCCTACGTCAAGGACCTGCGCAAGGTCGTGAGCTACGTCTTCCGCTGGGTGCGCTCTGGTTCGAGCTTGATTTTTGCCTCTGAATCCGAGGACGCGGAGTCGGAGACGGAGACGGAAGGCCTAGAGTCGGAGTCGGACGAGTCAGAGAGAAATGGGTTAGAAATTGCGTAGAGAGCGTTGACGATGGAACATTGACTGTACAAATACTTCGCTAGGCTAAGAACGAGTCTTCCAAAAATTCGACCAGCGACACAAGCTGCCTCCTATACACCTTCATCGTCCTCCAGAATCCTCTCTCATCGCCAGTCACCTTCGGATAAAGTCTCAAATCCTCCAGCTTCGGTAGACCAGCTGCAACGCGATGTCGTAGGACCGTCACCATCGTTTCAATAAGGCCAGGACACCAATCCACCCACTGAAGCTCCAACGAACGCAGATCGGGGAGGACAAAGACGTCGCTCACGCCAGCCACATCCATGATGTCCGCCTCCGTCACCGGTTTTATATTGACGTCCAATCCAGACTCGTCGTATGGGGGTTGTCCGAGCGCCCCGATCACGGATAACGGTGGCTTCTCCCCTTCCAGTTCGAGGTGTTGTATGTCGGGGAAGGCGGTAAACAGCCGCACCCATGCATCAAGACGGTGGACACGGTTATACTTGCCGCAAATGTGAAGGTGGTGGAGGGGGGCCCGGGAGAAGATGATCGACAACTCTCGAAGCGCGCTCTCGAGGTAAAACGCCCAGGTCGGGAGATCGTCGCCGAGTTCGAGCCCGAGCGTTATGGTTGGCCCGACATAGGGCCATTTCATGTACCCCACTAGCTCGCAACTACAATCCCAGTTCTGGATTTCCGCGAAGGTAACCATACGAAGGAGGGGGAGGCCGCTGCTATCTTGAGGTAGCAGGGAGAGGAGTGCATCCTTGGTGTCTACGGTAGCATCGGGGATGTGACCAACGATACGGACGTTGGTGTTATGGTCCAACCGCACGTAAGAAAGGAATTGTGATAGGAGGTGCGGTCTGTCGTGGACGCTCAAGTCGCGCAAGCGGGGAAAGGAGATGGGGATGGAGGGGCCGCTGTTCGCCCTAGCAGTGGTCGAGGGACCTTGGAATGCGGATAAGAAATTATGAAGTCGAAGCTCATGCATTTGGACGCACTCCGAAAGGACACCCAACAGTTGCTCAAACGTGACGGAGCTGTCTCTGCAAATACAATCTTCGAGGTCCAGGCGACGGAGTTTGGTGAGCAGGGTGGGGATCAACGGAATAGCGCAAGAAGAAAGGCGTAGGGAGCGGAGAGCGGGCAATCGTTCGGGTGACAGGTCCAGCGGTGGGTTAGACTTTGCAAGAACGTCGAGTTCAGATAAGAGGGGCATGCTCAAGCCTGAGATGGTTTCCAGTAACCGTCTCAACGATTTGACGGAGGGAATTAGCATAGAACGAAGGCGATGGAGGTGCGGTATAAGAAGGGCTAGGCAATCGGCAATGGGAAGGATAGCGGTAGGTTTGTGGAAGACGAGATCAAGGGGAAGATCTCTAGAGCGGGATAGGACGAGCTTGAACCACTCGGTGTTGCGTCGTATCTTGGTAGCCTGCCAGAGATACGGAGTGGAGACTGCAAGTTCGCGCCAATGGCGACACACGAGCATGAGCTTTGCGCCATCACAGGCATATGCTCGCTGAGGAATCGACTGGGACTTGGAATATGAGGCGTTGTGATGAAGAAAGATTCCTATGAGAGTCTCATTCGGCAAGTCTTGTACCGTGACGGGCATTGCAGATTAAGCTGAGACCCGGAGACAGAATCTGTTGAAATCTGTGAGATCATTAGCTCGCTAGGGCTGAAGAAAATTCGCGCACCGACTATCCTTTACCACAAGATTGAGCGACGGAGCTGAGAAAAAAAAGTGCCGGTTTAGATGGTGGATATCGATAGAGAGAAGAAGCGCCACTGGCACGAGTTTGCGGCGTGTGGAACGACAGCAACGTGACTTCCGTTACATAACTCGAAGTCCTCCGACGACCGCGGTCGCCCTCGACGCAGTTCTGCCGCATAATAGTTATGCAGTGTGCGCGACGATCGCATACAGTGCGGCCGTGTTGGGCAGCAGTATATATGGTACCTCATCCGATGGAATCGTCGCTCGTCCAGGAACGCGACTAAGCGATGTGTACGCTGCCTACGAATATCATCAACTGAACATACACAGGAACAAGAACACAACACATGGCTACACAGGGCAAAGGTTCCCTGGAGGTCACTCTCAGCCTTTCTTGATCCACCGCCCGTCAGCCTTCATCGTCCGAATAGAAAATGCCCGAGATGTTGCCGTGAAACAGATGGTGCTCTGAGCACCTGTCCCCGACGTAGCCGCGCCTAATCCACTGGCATATCGTTCCGGGAACAGGATCGCTTCGCGCATGCGCAGAAAGAGGCGCGAGCCAAGGATGGAGGGTAATGCGCCGGACCATCTGCCCAGTGGCACCCGTATGTCAGGAAGAGCAGAGCGGATGACGAAGAAGACGTACGGCACGACGACGTTGATGTACCGGTTGTAGTGCGACCAAATGACGGTGTTGACTACGAGCTCAATGAAAACCCTGGGAGGTTCGCACGTCAGTCCACAGACAGCCACACCGGCGCGCGGTTGTGGCTCACCCGACAAAGTATATCAGACTGGGGGGCAACTGTCAATGGTGTTCGGCTCCGGGGGTGGGCGGAAGGGCGTACCTGTCTCGCGCGAATACCCTGACAAGTCTTCCTGAATTGAAGTCCTTGTTGAGGTCAGTTGTCTTCTGACACCAGAAGCGTTCCAACCAGCCCGTCTCCCGCGCCTTCCACAGGACCATGATGCACAGCACTGGCTCATATACCAACGCCGGCAGCCAGAAGAATGCTGAAATCGAAAATATGCCAGTGTAGTAGCATCCGGTGTTGGTCGAGATGACGGGCAGTCCTGTCGGGGAAAACACAAGGTGAGCTCGCGTTCGATACATATGCACAAACATAATACGCACCCTTGATGCTGGCGAGGGTGATTCCAATGAATATCGCCATCACTGCGACTTCAACGAAACAGCTGCAGGTCAGGAATAGCCGTACTCGCCTGCTCTTCTGGTAGAGAGCGTAGACCTATCGTCGCCATGGTAAACATCGACGAGGGGAGAGAGCGAATGTGGAGAGAAGTTACGCGTAGCTGGAGAATCACTTTTCGGGAACCGATGTCAGCACGATAATGGCGAGCGCGTAAATTGCGTGGATCTGCGCACCTTGAACCGCGAGAGTCGAAACTACGATGACGAAGTCGTCGACGGCCAAGTATATGATGCATCTGGATTATGCAGTCAATGGCTAATAATTGGCAATCGCAAAGGTCACGCACATCTGTTCAAGTCCGTTTAACACAAGGTGAAGAGTGCGATATGGGGGAAATCAGAACCGCACCTTCGCGGACGCGATTCCCTTCGGAGCGAATGGTACTGCGAAGGGGGATGAGTATAGAGACCAACAAGACGCGATGGACTATAGACGAACTGAGGTCCAAAACCAGCCAAACGAAGGGAAAGAAGCGATTCTTCAAGAAGTAAAATAGCGTCAGCTACTACCGACGACTTGAAGAACGAGGTGACCCGACTCACGAAGAGATAAAGCCAGCAGAGTGGCGATCGCTTGCTTTGCTTCCACACGACGTCCACCTGTTCTGCGAGTGAACCATTGCAGCAGTCATGGGAGAGGGTTTAAAACTCACCTCGAGATCAAACGTGATCACTAGGGGCATAGGCAGTATAGATCAATCGTCATCATACTCTAGAAGTGCTAGAGTCAACTCACAGTAATCATAGATGAGCAACCCCAGTGCGCCCGCGCGGGATTGTTTGCCGATAGCCACTTCGCGATGAATCAGAAATCCCGACCACAACTGCGACGACTTGCGCTAGCTGCGCTCAGAGGGTCAAAAGGGCGACGACTCACAGGCTTCGACGAACGAGATCGGAAGGTGGGCCAACGACTCCATCGCGGTTGTCGATTCGCGTTGCAGAACATCCAAGATATATGCCCGGAAACAGCGCTGGAAGGACTTCCCAACGGGCGATAGTCCTGTCAACCGGCCCAGCGCTGTGCGGTCCCGGTCGGGAAACAAGACGTCCGTTCAGGGTTGACGGGTCCTTAAACCGATGCATTAACCTCCCTCCAGCGCGCTATGGTGCTATTGGGACCTTGTGCTATGTGGACGGTGGACACTTCTATCTGCCACGGATGGTCAAGCATGGTTATCTGCGTGGCGATCGTGTGGAGGATCAGGTCCACCCCGCGGACGGGGTCAAACTATAGAGAAAATACATGAGATAGTGAGCACATATAAGGGAAGATAGAATGCAGAGAGGCTACGTACCGACGCAGTGTCGTCGCGCTTGCCCTACGGCCGCCGGCGCTCGTGCTGTTGCGCTCGTGCCACCGTACGCCAACGAGCCTCAATGATGAACTGCTTTCAGATGCGTTTTAGAACGAAACGACGAGGGCATTGTGACATGCGTACATTGCATCATATATTCGGCTTCTCGGTGCCTGCGGGCGGTCCCATGGCTTAAGAGACGGCAAAACGCTGGAGGGGCTGGGGAGGGAAGTCGTGAATGCCCCTCCGCGCCACAACGGTAAACAGAACTCACCCAGCTGGCCTCCCATTTGCAATCAACTTCGCTCGGTATGTGACAAACGGGTACGAAGAGTCCACAGGGAGGAATGCCAGGGCCCATGCGAGCTGCGTTCCACATCCATCAGTGGTATGCTGAAGGGCATGACTGGTACGGTACACTCACCTGGAGATGGGGTTCGTGGCAAGCAGCGTCTTCGCGGCAGTGCCCGCCACTGGGTCAACCGTGCACCGACGCTCCGAGCGAATCGGCCCTGGCAGATAATGCACAACGCCATCAAGGATTTGGCTGGCGGTCAGGCCGGAGTTCCCACCCCGCGACCCCGGACGCCCCTTCGACTCGTGTTATGGACCGCAATCCCTAGCTCGAGAGGCATGTACATCCTCAGTCCAAGACGTCGTGCACGGCTTGTCCAGAGAGACGTCGTGGTCCGCAGAGGAACGAGGCGGCATGCACACAACCTGCGCGTGTTCGCCGACCAAACGCTGACCTCCGAACATGTCCGGCGGCTGCAAAACCGCGTTGAACGGGCGGTACCACACCTCTCCAGCCGACGAAAGCAGGTCGGCGCCACATTCGGCCGCAACAGAGGCCACGGCCAGGAAAAAGCAATGAAAACGTGACTTCTGCGAGTTCTCGAACTGCTGGCGCCCGTAGAAGGGTTTCGCGCGACGCGTAGGCCTTGATTTCTGCGCGAGGCGAGCGACACCACGACGGGGTTGATTACAGGCTGAGACAGCATTTCCATTTCTGCGACCGCACTACAAAGTGATCTCTGCCTTACGGCGCCGGCGTCCATTCGGTACCACCTATTCAAAGCTCAGCGTACAAACCTCACGCGCATGTCATACACGACGACTTACTGGAAAACGAGCAGCATGGCGTCCAGCACCAACACCTTCGCGCCCATCGCGTCAGCTGGGGCCTCGGAGTCGGTGGCAGACCCGAAGAGCGCGTCGTGCACCCTGAGAGCGTCGGCGCGCGTGAGCTTCCATGTGCGCCGCTCGACATCCTTGGTGCCGCGCCGCGTGCGCTTCGGGACCGAGGAGATGTCCATTTCGAAGAGGAGCCGCCAGCTGTCGACCCCGTGTTTTGGGTAAGTGTCCCGCGAGCGGATGCGGACGCCCGTGCCGGCGTTCGGGACGGGCGCAGGGGCGGTAGAGGATACGGATGTTGCAAGGGCTGGGGAAGTGCACTAACACGTCGAGCTTGGTAGGGCGGGTCGGGGAGAAGACGTCTTTGAGCTGTGGTGGGAGGGGCCGCACTAGTGAATCGTGAGGTAGGGATGCATGCATGAGGTTTCAAGGGGAGACGAGTGCGCATATAGCCGCCGGAAAGGGGAGAGACGTACGTAGACACCATCAGAGCCATCATCCCATACCTCAAGAGCTTGGGGAAGGATGCCGTCCGCGACGACCGCCTGTTCGTCGGCGGACAGGCCCGTCCGTTGTAGAATGGTCTCGACCCCGTCCTTTATCTTGTCGAGGAACGACGGCACGGCGAGGCTGAGGCTCTCCCGCTCGCGCATTTGCGCGAGACTCCACTCCGCGTCGCGCCGCTGGGCGACGTAGCGCGACCAGTTCTCATCCTGCGCAGGCAAAAGGAGGTGCCAGGTTGCCCGAGCTTGCCCGAGCTGATCGATAGGACTGTCGGATGGGAGAGGGGCAGGTTGAAGCCGTTTCCAGTCGCGCATATACTCATGTTGTGCGAGGCATAGCGGAACGGCGGACTGCGAGATTAGAAGAAGTTCTGAAAAGCCGAATCACCGTCTTGATCGCATAACGCAAGGATACCTTTGGGTGCTTACCCACGGGTTTAGGTCGGGATGACTGCCAAGAAGTCACAGCATATGAGGGGTTTCTCGCTTACAAGGCGGAGCTTCGAGCGTCGTGGGGGCGGGCACGGATGCCACGGCCGTGCTTGGGCGAGGGTTGCATTCCGGATGAACCGGCATGGTGGGGTGGAGATCGGGAGACATTGTTGATGCGCAGCCAAAGCATCTGCTGCCGCTGAGCCCCAGTCATACCCAAACAAGAAGCCTACGCCGCACCTTGATCATAAGTTCCTCGCGACAAGGCCAGTCGCCTTGTGGAGCATGAAAACGGCTCTTGGTGAATTGCGAGTTCAGACGGGAGGCGGACCTGAGCTTGGCGCTGCGCGGGAGATTGTGCTGGACGAGATCAGACGTAAGGGCGTGGACGACGACCTCAATGAACCGACACTCGTACGTTTCTGGGGATGGCGCTAGATCCGAAGCGAGCCTACCTGGCTGGAAATGGAGGCCCTTTCACTCCACGAAGGGTATTGTTCGAGCAATGAGGGCAAGTGGGCACACACACGCGCTCGAACGGGCAGGAGATTGGGAGATGGAGAGGTCCGGTCGTGCGACGCGGTATATTCTGTGACAGCGTGCGCGAGTCCTGACATGGAAACTTTCGTCTGCTTGGTCCCAGCAGAAGCCGTCGGTTATCGAATCAGAAGATGAGGTGAGTGGTTTGCCTGACTCGAGATACAACATGAAAGCTGAAGGACAACGGGGGGACATTAGCGTTCCGATCTCCGGGCCATCCACTCATCTGTACTCACCTCACGCCTGTAATGGACACTCCACGCCAATTCCGCTCCTCTGCTGCGCTCCCGCCGACGCTCACAGTTGCCCGCCGATTTCTCGAACTATTCTGTGTGTCCGTGATGAGTACCATGACACTGAGTCATGGGGGACCCCACGGCGACGCACATGTCAGAGTATCTCGAGCCGAAAGCATTAGGAGTTGTAAGGCGGCTAGGAGAAGATGGCCACTACGCGGGAGCGCAAGGGAATCAGAGAATGGAAGATCATTGAGTATGGCTAGACAAGGCCAGAAGCCGTCCTGAGTGTTCTTGCAAGATCGCGGCCTCAAGGGTATATATTGGTCCAGAGTGTATCGAAGCCATAGGGATGGTCAACGGTGGTCGAATTTGTTTGAGGACAATGACGAGGAGGAGATGTCGCGAATTGAAACCAGAGCCGTTGGCGCTGGCGGGATGTGTCCGGCAAAAGGCGAACGGTGTTTCCGAAGAATACCCGCCTGAGCGAGGGTACTGCCACCCTACAGCCGTTTTCGAAATTGATGTCCGCGCCCGTCTCAGCGCGAAAAAATTTCGAAAAATGCGAAAATTCATGACCACGCATTCCACTGCTTGCACTCCCTTGAAAGTGCATATATGAGCTTGCAACTGCGTCCGAAAGTCCACGGGAGGTTGAATTAGGAGCTTAGACTAAGTTCCTCGAGAGGAACGCGACGAGTCGTCATCAGGAGAGAAATTCAAGTCCCCGCCTCAGTTGAACAGGATTCCTGCCGATTTTTGATTCGTTTGAGTTCCCCCTATATCTATTCCATAATATCATTTATTCAGGGTGCCATCCGGGCCCCAGACATCGAACGGTGAGTGGAATTCATCCTATCGACGTCCCTGCCGGATAGGCGCTGGAAGGTCGTCGAGGAGACAGTCACGTTTCGCACTGTCTGGCGGTCTTCGAGCCTCGACACTGGGTCCTAAAAATCAGAAACAAATACACAAGTTGGCTCAGGTGGTCTTTCAACCAATCCCACCCCGAGAGGTAACTCTTTCTCTGTAAATGGCGTTGAGCTCGTGCCCGATGACGAGGATCGTCATCAGCGCCGTGTGGGACTAAATTTTTCTTCCTCTCGTTACATTGAACATAAAGAACGCATACGTAGGTCCTACGTACAGAATATAGTGGTCCAGGATGCCTGCGTGGGCACCCATTCATGCCCCATGAATTTTCGCATTTTTCGATTTTTTTCCCGCTGACTCGGAGACGCGCGCGGACATCAATTTCGGAAATGGCTGTAACGGAATCTCCTCTCTTGCAACGACAGCAATGTGCCAACATGAGCGTACGATATACTCAAGTTCGGATCGGGCAATGCAGGCCTAGGTGACTAAACGCAGGGCCCCTTTCCAGCCGAAAGCCCCCTGACCGCTTTCTTTTCTCTCACCAGCCTAGTGGCAGGCCCCCCTTGGCACTTCGCCTCAGGCTCTGCCAGTGCCTAAAGCCGAGGTACGCTGGTCACCCTACTGGTGACTTTGGTGCATTTGCGATTAAAATTTACTGCTTAAAACGACACCGTGGTAGGTACACGATTCTTCTTATGCCATGGGCTCACGCTCACCGAGTTAACAGCCTGAGATGACGCGTCAATCGTTCCCTACGCCCTTCGTAACGCTCACGTCAGAGTACTGGAGTCGGACTACTACGCAAGTCCTACATCGGGAGATTTGTCAACGGATTGCAACACTAGCAAAGGCGATCTTCAAGGCAATCTCTCACGAACGGCTCGAGTTCAGGAGCCTCTGGAACCGCTCACTCCCCATCAATCGGCTTCCCTATGAAATCCTCCTCGATGTCTTCGCCTTTTCCAGCGCAAACTTCGAGATATCGTCGACTCGCAAATATTGGAGGCTCGACCCCACAAGATTTTGGACATTCATGGCGGTATGCCGTCACTGGCGGGACCTGATAGTCGGCACCCGGACGATCTGGCGCACGCTCGACCTGCAAAAGAATATACGATGGACCGAGCTATGCTTTGCTCGTTCGGCAACTACTCCTATCAATGTCTCTGCACAACTTGAAATGTCGAACCCGCGTCACTTCGAGTGCCTCAACATTGCGTACCCGCATGTCCATCGTATCCGGAGCCTCGTTATCAACGAACACTGGTGTAGGAAACCAGACCTGCTTGGGGCACTTCGACTTTTCTTTGGCAATGGGATGTCCGTGCTAGAGGAGCTCAATCTCGCCATCACCAGTGATCATCGGTGGAGTCACCTTCCTATCGACATCGAGCTTACTTCGAAGCGTTTCCCTCGCCTGCAAAGTCTCACTCTCGTCGGAATGGCGACACCGGAAGACCCTTCGCTCTACACGCACCTCCGCGTACTCTCCCTGAAGGCATGCTCTCACACACTCTCCTGCGACCGCTTCCTCGATGCACTCCACTCCTGTACTCGCCTCGAGTATTTGCTCCTGGAAGACACTCTCCATCGCCTCTCGGGCGACTGGAAGCAGCAAGGCCTGTCCCCCCGCCAGCAGCAGCAGCTGATGTCCTTTCCGCACCTCGACCACCTCGTCCTACGCGCACACAGCGCCGTCTGCACGTCCCGATTCCTAGCGCACCTCCACATCCGCCCATCCACACGTCTCGCGATATCCGCCAACGCCGAGGACGCACGCATCGTCGGCGAGCCCTACGGCGCCCGCTCCATGGCGGCCATGCTAAGCCTTCCCGCAGAATCCGAGTCGGACCCCGCCGCCACCCTCGAGCCCCTGGCGACGGTGAGCGCGATCCACATCTCTATGGTCTCCGACACCATGACGAACGCAGCCGAGATATCCGGGCACCACGATCGCGTGCCGTGCCCTCACTCCAACTCCGACTCGGAATCTCCTCCCGATGTCGTGCTGGGCATGCAGCTCGGCTCCCCCACCCCGCCCTGTCCCTTCATGTCCTCGCGGTGGGGCTCGGTGGGCGACCTCCCCAGGCTCCTGGGGCGCGCCCCCGTCACGTCCCTCACGGTGTCCAAGGTCTGCGTCGACACGGTGGCGGCGTGGGCGAGCGTCTTCCGGGCGTTCCCCCGGCTGGAGCGGCTGTCTGTGTGCGGGTGGGGGGCGAGGAGACCGGCAGTGGGGAGCGAGGCCGACGCGGTCGGGAACGTCTTTCTCGGGATGCACGTGGCGTCGCTGTCCACGGTGGACACCGACTACGACTCCGGCTCCGACTTCGGCTTGACGGTGGCATGCCCGAAGTTGACGCATGTTAGTGTGCGTGCGGAGAGGGTGGAGTTGACGGACGTGTATGAGGCGATGCGCACTTGCTTCCGGTTCCGCAGGGACAGGGGCGTCGTCCTTGCGGAACTCAGGCTGGACTTGATGGTCCGTAATATACCTATGGCCATGTGTTGCTCGTGTCTCAGGGAAATCCTGGATTGCGCGGAACGGCTGAGCCTGCGGGGGGTCAAGTTAGACGAGAGCGAGGAGGATGAGGGCTTAAGTGTCGCGAGGACTTCGGGACGGGGCCATGGCCAAGGTGAGTAGCACGTAGAGCTTGTTTCGAACGGTCGAAACTCAAAGTCCCATAGGAGATGAACAAGATGCTACCACCTCCAATGCTCAAATGCATTGTAGACCGGTTTCCCGTGCGCTGAAACGCCGTCTTAAACGGGCCTTCGAGGGCCTGCGGCGACTTGTCCGGAAATTCCGTCGAAACAAGTAATTCGCGTTCACGACTCGGATACAGTACTAGTCCTTCGTTGTATGCGCTGCTTATAGGCTTTATCAATGAAGTAGACGTACAGGAGAAAGCACGACGCGCTACACGGTGTCCGAGTCATAGAGCAGGATCCTGGAGGCTACGCTGAGCCTCCCCGGATCCGCCCGTGGAGCGTCCCAGTCGGGATAGACCGGCCTGCCGCTGTGAAGTTTTGGCGAACCAGACGGTGCTCTGGCCTCCATCGATCCCCGAAGTAGGCGCGGTCACATCACTGTCATACCGCTCCGGGAAGAGGATCGCTTCGCGCATGCGCAGGAAGAGGCGCGAGCCCAGGATAGAAGGTAGCGCGCCGGACCACCTGAGCACGCGCATGTTTGAGTTAATGAGGGCGCTCCGACATGCCTGTGGGGAAGAAGACGCACGGCACGACGACATTGATGAACCGATTGTAATGCGACCAGATGGCGGTGTTGATGACCAGCTCGATGAATACCCTGGAGGAGTCAGCGCCGGCCGGGTGTGCGCGCATGTTAGCCTGCAGATCGATACGCTCGCACTGTGGAATGGCGACTCACCCGACAAAGTATATCAAACTAAGAGACCACTGTCAGCGATGTCCCGCTCCGAGCGCGCAGGAGTGACGGACCTATCTCGTGCGAACGCCTTGACGAGCTTTCCCGAACTGCTGTCCGACGAGTCATTGCTGAGGGCATTCGTCCTCTTCCGCCTGAAAAGTTCCAACCAGCCCTCCTCCCGCACCTTCCACACGACCATGAGGCATAATATCGGCTCGTATACCAACGCTGGCAGCCAGAATAGTGCGGAAATCGAGAAGATTCCAGTGTAGTAGCATCCGGTGGGGGTCGAGATGACGGGCAGTTCTGTCAGGTAGTCGGACATGAGATAGTGCCACACGAGTCCGATACGCATGTACAATGAATGTGACACGTACCCTTTATTTTGGTGAAGGTGATTCCAATGAATATCGCCATCACTGCGACTTCGACCAAACAGCCACATATCAGGAATAGTTGCACTCGCTTGCTCTTCTGGTAGAGTGCGTAGACCTATCCTCGACATAGTAGGTACTAACAAGGGGGAGCGGAGGCAGAGAGGACTTACGCGTAGCTGCAGGATCACTTTCAAATCCAGTACGGTGTCAGCGGGGGTGATGACGGCCATGCAGGTGAGGTGGATCTTCGTACCTTGAACTGAGAGAGTCGAAACAACGATGACCAAGTCATCCATGGCCAGATAAATAACGCATCTGGAGTATGGGTTGAACGTCCAATCCTCAACAATGGCGACTGTCACGCACGCCTACTTATGTCGCTTTAGCGAAAATTATGATGGAAGGAAACTTTAATTTGCACCTTGGAAGATACGACCCCTGTGGGAGCAAATGGTACTAGAGCGGCGAGATGAGCTCTGCGACTACCCAGAAGCCATGGTGTATGATAGACGAACTGATATCCAGAACCAGCCAAACTACAGGAAAGAAGCGGTTCTTCCAAAGTGAAAGAGTATCAGCCTTTCCCAACTTCACGAACGAGAGCAGCTCGACTCACGAAGAGATAAAGCCAGGAGAATGGCGATCGCTTGCTTTGCCTCCATAAGACGTCAACCTGTCCCGTGCTCGATCGATGACAGCAGCGATGACGAAGCGTAGAAACACACCTCAAGACCAAAGGTAATCACTGTACAGATAGTACAGGTCAGCCACAACCGTACTCCAAGCATCTTTGACCCGACTCACTATAATCGTAAATGAGTAATCCTAGTGCACCAGCACGGGATTGTTTGCCGATGTTCACTTTGCCAACATCATGTCAGACATCCCGAGCACGACGACGGGGCTGGCGGGGCTCAGCGGGTTAAGGAGACGACTCACATGCCTCGACAAACGGGATCGGAAGTTTGGTCAACGACATGGAGGGTGGGATAGCGGCCTCCAGAGACTCCTGGGTGCATATATATCACTGGGGGGATGATCTTCTCCGGTCGGTAGCTCTATCAACAGTCCCCGCAACGGTTTCAGAAGACAAGGAGTCTATCCCGGGTCCGATGGGCCCTAGAACTTAAACGACGTATCAAACCTAGCGCGCCGTAATGTGACCGGAACTTTGTGCTACGCGGGCATTGGGCACTTACAGTACATCCGCCACGATCACAGAGTCTCGTAGCTGCGTGGCTGATAGGGGACTGCAACCATGGTACCGATGGACTCGGACTGTAGGAAAAATTCACGAGAGGATGAGCATACATAAAAGGATCCGACGAAGAGGGGCGTACATGAGCCAACGCGGTGTCTTCGTCCGACCGCCACAGGCGCTCGCTTTGTCGCGCTCGTGCGATAGCGCGGCAATAACCTGTAGGACGAACTGCCCTCAGATGTAGCTCGTGACATCGAGGATGTGGAGGGAATGAATTGAGGACTACAACAACAAGACTGTCGCGAACGCACATCATATTCTCCCAATGCTTGCCAGCGGTTCTATGGCTTGAGGGAGTGCATACGGCTGGGTCCGCTGGAAAAGGAACGCCGCGAACAGCTCCCGTAACAGTAGGTATAGTTCACCCTGCCGGCGTTCCGCCTACGATTGATTTCGCTCAGCTGTGTCTCGGAGTCCGTTTCTCCCGGAAGATGAGGCGCTCTATCAGGAGAGATCCAGGGGATGTACCTGTACTAACCCATATCTGCTACCATCGCGTTCAAGACCATGACTCGTAGTCCGTATACTCACAAGAGTTCAGTTCGTGCGAGGCGGCGTCCTTGCAACAGTGCCCGCTGTTGCGAACACTGCGGGCGAGTAAATTGAGTTGGTCCCAGCATAGGAATGCGTGGTGATACCACCCCCGAGAGCAAACGAGAAAACGGCCTTGAACACGTGTAAAGGGTAGGGATGCATGGCTCTTGATTTCAGTGCGCGGCTCCACTTGCGACTAGCGTCATTACAAAGTTTCAACTTTCTGCTGCCATCTTGTCGGCGCCGTCTCCCGCGACTTCTAGCCGGCCAACGAGCCATCGTCTTGTTCGTGCTCCTGCTGGACGCTCCGTATGTGTTTCGGGCCAAATATCCACGAGGTCGACAAGTGGGAGAACTTGGGCGAGTCGACGCAGGACCCGATCTTCCAGCCATGCAAGCGCGCAGGGCATCCATCCCATTCATCTGTTCATTGTTCAGCGCACACCGTAAACACTCATGCGCGCGCCATATGGGACGACTCACCGTAAGCCGATACGACTACTAAGGCTATGAGCTCTTTCGCCAAGTGAGCGCGGACGCTCCAGTGGGCTAGCAGGGGGGACTCGGGAACGACGCCAGCGCACGGTCGAAGCGGTGGGAGCATCCGAAACCATGGCCAACTTCATACTCCTACGCTAATTTAGAACCAGCCCACCCAAACGTCCGGGAAAACTACCGCTGGTACCGACATACCAAGTTGGCGAAGAGAGTCGCTCGACGGCGATGAATACGCTCATGGTCTTCAGTACGCGAACCACCAGGGAGACGGAGGGGCCAGGGGCGGGCTCGTGCTTCCCAACCGAGAGAGTGCGCGCGCTCAGGCTCGAGCCTCGGCGGAGTCGGCGCGACGGACTGGTGCCTTCAACTGGGTGCCAGTGGAAGCCGCCGAACTGAATCAGATGGCCGGACGAGTGCTTTTCGCTTGACGGAAAACCTTCAAGCTGGAAGTCTGCAGGAGGAGAGATTCGAGAGAATCAGTACAGTCGTCGGCAATTGCAAGCTTTCGTCCGCTGGCGCTAACTCGGAAGGGCTCGGGTGAGGCTCGGCAGAAGCCGACTCTGGTTTGGCTTTAGCGACTCGCGAGCGTCACGGTGGACACAGCAATCGTCAATTGCACCCCCACCGTGCCATGTTCGATCCTACCGATACTTTACACACCGCGTCTATGTTCTATCCCACCAATACCTTCTCAGCGGGGGCGAAAGTACGGACAGAAGGCACAAGCGAAATTACCGTTGAAATGGAGTAGATTTGAATCCGCCGACCAGACCGAACCCTTTCTCTCTCTCTCGCCCCCCTTTCTCTTCCTCTTTACCTTTCAACACCCTAGCTCATCCCAGCACACGGGTCATCGGACTGACTGACAGCCATACCGACTAGAACCAAGGTAAGTCATCGCGCCATCGAAATGTTCGAAATTTCACCCTGCTGACTCGACAACTTGAACCTCATGTTCTTTGGTTCCTGTCGTCTCTCGTCCACGGCATGGGCATAGGTATTTCACCCCCTCCTATTTTTAACATCTGTCCATGCTCATAACCCTCATAGATGAGGTGTCTTAAGTTCAACTCGGGATTCACCCGTTTGATATCGGAGTACTGGAATCACTCCCCTCCTCACGTCCTACGCCAGGAAATCTCCTGACAGCTCGGGAGACCAGATGCGAAGAGGGAGGTGGCGAATGCAATCTCTTGCGAAAGACTAGAATTCAAGATCATTTGGAACCTCTCGCTCCGCATTAATCGGCTTCCTGATGGACTCCTCGCCCATGTCTTTACCATAATCCTCTCCAGTACCCTACCAGGCCAGGGAACGCGGTGGTTCGACACACGATTCCGGAGGCTCATGGGAGTATGTCATCATTGGAGAGAGGTTATAGTCGCAACCGCGACGTTATGGGCCACGGTCGACCTAGGAAGGCACCCGGATTGGATTAATCTTTGTTTCTCTCGTTCCCTCACCGCGCCTATCGACGTCTGCGCCTCGATACCGGATATCGATGGCTCTTACAACTGCAAGAGCATCCGGATTGCTTTCACTCAATGTCATCGCGTCCGGAGCCTCTGCCTCTATCTCTACTTCACAACTGGTGGTTGGGAACCAGACATAGTCGCTACACTGTCGCAACTTTTCAGCGACGGGCTTCCCTTGCTGGAGGAGCTTCGCTTGCAAAGCATGTACCCCATGCACCACATACCCATCGACATCGCAATTACCTCGCAACGCTTCCCC
>BACB01005279.1:0-16142 GCA_000338015.2 Ganoderma multipileum BCRC 37180 | reverse complement strand
CTGCGCGCCACGGGCCATAGTTGTTGTTCGGCATCATGTCGCCCACGACATTGTGGACGAGGAACTCCACCTAGGTCATGGAGTTAGTCGGCGGTTTGTTTGTTGCTGCGACGCGATCACGGAGGCATACCCAGACAAGGCAGTAGATCGTCCCTGACTCCACCAGCAGCGACATGATTTTCAGGACTTGCGTGCTGCTCCCATGGGCACCGAGATGCTCTCGGAGGAACTGCCTGTGTTGCCTATAGATACAACGATCAGCGACTTGATTGCATTCAACGCGCGGAAGGAGTAGTGTCGTTCAGGAGGTTATGCGCACCATGTCTTATACCCAATCAGCGCGGTAGAGAAGACGTTCGTCGCGAGCGACAGCGCGATAGCTGCGGTCCCGAAAGGGTCTCCGTTGTATACGATGGGGATGCTTTCAGGCTTGTCATCATTGACGAAGACAGATCTTCGCGTCGACACGATTCCTAGTGCTACAACGGACGTCATAAAGTGGTAATGCAGCTGTAAGGGAAGGCCGCCTACCGAAGGTGCTAGAGAGGAGGATGCAACAGACGTGGCGGACCTTCTTGTTCCCGGGGTAGAGCATCCGTGCCCGCCACCACACGATCGCATCTCCGATGCACACCTGCGACCGAGGGTCAAATGCATAAGAACACATACCGAGAGGATGAGAAGAAGGGCTGCTTACGTTCATCGTGAACGCCGCAGTCAAGATGCAAGCGCGGGCTGCCTCCGACAAGCCTATCGCAGACCTGACCTGGGATGAGGATGGGCTGGGGAGTTGATCGACGGCGTTGACGAGGAGTTTGCTTGTGTTGATGGACAACTCCAGCAGGGCTGCCCAGTACACAATGGAGGAAATGTAGAGCGTGACAGTGCTAGCAAGCAGCAGCCTGACCGCTGTCCGTCTCAAACCATGCGAACTGAGGCGCGGGGAGTGTTAGATAACTGAATAGCAAAGCGAGTGAGGGATATACTTACCTCAAGATGTACGTGGAGGCAGCAATCAGCATCGTCAATACGCCTGTGACGCTCGTGAGTGCGACGCTCAACGATCGGCAGTGTGACAATGGTTGGCGGCATACCGAAGAAGACTGACGACAAAATGATGATGATTTGGTCATCTACGAGTGTTGAGCTGAGAGCTTGGGCGAGATCAAGTGAGCTCGAGTCAGTGTCAGTAGGGTTAGTGGGGGTAGCCATGATAGATAGATAGAGAAACGACAAGAAAAGGGGTGTGGGTTGCACGCAAGATGGAACTTGTGGGATCTAGGGGGGCACTAGTAGCTTCTGCTAAGGGAGAGACTGGGATGCGAACGCGAAGGAAGAGGGCATAGTCCAGCCAGGATCTCCGCGAGGCTGCGTGTCTTTATTGAGCGACGATGTTTGCGACAGGCATGGGGGGCGTCGCCTCGAGAAGTCGCACGAAGAAGACCTGCGTCGCCGCCGCGTCGAATCATGAGACGACAATATTAATGCTTGGTAAAGGTTTCTGACTAGCTGTTTATATATCCGGCTTCGGAATTCAAACACCCCAGCAGACTCACTGCTTTACTCCGATATACCCATTACATTCAGTCGATGACTTTCGCCTTGGAGGGTGGTACACCGTTGGAAAACTTCCACCGAATGTCCGTGACAAGAGTTTGGGGCCAAGGCTGAATGGGCATCCTGAAGTCAGTTGAGGTGGATCTAACGTCAAAACAATGATGCGCCAATAGACTCACACGTAAAAGGACGTTGACACTCACGGATCCGATGACAGGGGTATGTATCGCATCCCGACCGTGCGGTAGGCCGCCCATATAAAGGTGGCATCTTCGTGGGAGACGGACCTGCGGGAGAAGCAAGCGAAGGAGAAGATCTTCGAGGCCACTTTCCCAATGGCGACCGCTGCGCCGGCGGTGCAGAAAGGCGATAGAGCTACATGATATCTGCAGCGTGATCGGACGAAGGAAGCTCAGAGAGATGCCCGCATCTGAGTGGCAACTGTCAAGAGGAGCCACCGTTCCAGTGGAAGGTGAAGACGAATTGACACGTCAGCCGGAGGGGCGCAGGAGACGGCAAAGAACGAAGGATCCGAAATACAGACGTTAGCGACCATCAAGCGAATGCTGTAGGTGCCATGGGCCGATATCTGGTGACGAAGACCCTGTACTAGTACTTGTTTCCATTTTGTAGCCGTTGGGATCTTCCACGTAACTTTCGGAGGCCATCAATATTCAGTGACCCACAATGACGCGATTATACAGAAGCGACGACGTACGCCACGCCGCACGGATGGTTGCATCCGCAGGTAAAGTAGGCCCAGTGCAGCTTCGACCCCTTGTAACCTCGCGACGCGCCAGTCTTCTCCCCTCTTCAACCTTCCTCCCGGCACTCCAAGACGTAGCTTGTGAAAATCAATTTGGTCTGGCGCGAAGGGACGCGGTTCAGTCCTGGATCTGTTCCCATGTGGTTCTCCGTGTTTGTGCGGTGAGACAGCCGGAACGCCAAGACACGGCTTAAGCTCTATTGCGCAACCGACACCGATCCAAATGATTCATTGACGCAGGTGACCCCATCCCGGGCCCTATCAGGTGATCTGTGTGGTGGCACGGCGTCGGAGAAAGCATAGTAGCCGGATTCGAGAACTATCCCGCCGCCAGGGCGTGACCTTAGGCACACAGCGACGCTGTGTACCCACCCCAAGGTTGCATGCCCGCGTCCCTGCGAACATTGAAGTAAAAGGCCGAGTGAGCCGACGAAAAATTGCGGAAGCTGTGGTCCTGGACGCACCGTCAGTGGCACGGCAAGACTGAGGGAGAGGCGAGCTCCCGAAAGAACGTGAACGGTCGCATCCGTGTGGGCGGACTCAAACCAGTCAGAGCGTGCTAGTGCTAGTGCCAGTGCCTGGGGTGCGCCGACGCGTCTCTCTCCTTCTCCCTCGAATGGCGGGTCCATGCCAACGCTGTCGCCGCGCCGCTTGACCCCGTCCACCCACGACCAGCAGAAGCAAAGACAGAGGCTCGCGGGGGTAGCATCAGCAGCTGGAACTGGCCGATGAGGAGCTCTAGCACGAGATGGTCGATCACAAGCCCTAGCACGAGACGTCAGTCAAGGATCGGACGGACCGCAAGCAAAAAGGCAAGCGGACGCTCGAAGGAGAAGTAGAAGGAGGAGAGAAGGAGGAGGGACAGGGCGGTGGCACGCACCGAGCTTGGAGGCCTGGGGCTTGAGACCCGATCCGCGCTCGGGGACGGTACCACGCCTCGTGCCTCGCGCGCACGAGGGCCTGGTGTCGGTGGGAGGAGCGGCGAGCAGTGGTCCATCGTCCGTGGGTGAAGCATAGCGGCGGCGGAGGTTGGACATCAGTCCAGAGGAGGGGGGAGGATGAGAGATGTGGGGCGAGCGCTGGGGACAGCATACCCTTCTCTCTGCCGCCGCCTGCCCTTCGCCCTTGTCCTCGCCCTCGACTCTCAACCGCTCATCCATCTTCGAGCTCCGCGCCTCGGCCACGGAGTATGAGGTACGTCGTCCGAGCCGTTGCCGTCGTAGGCCATCGCACTGGCGCATGATTTGTCCAGGGGGTATATGGGCACAGGAAGCGTCGGTGTCATCCGGACGTGAGTGTTCTCCCCCGAGCGTCCATCGCGTCGTGATGCCAGTAGTTGTACTGACCCAGACATCTTGACAGGAAATGGCGCGTACGCCGGTAGCATCGCTCTCCCGGGTGTGCTGGGGGAGGCGACGGTGAAGGAGCGGGAGGCAGCAGCGAACGCGACGCGCTCTTTTCCTCGTTCTTTGAAGCTAATGAAACAACGTTAGTCAGTAGCACTGTAGCGCGTATATGCATATACTCACAGCGTCGCAAGGGGGTGCCGCAAGGAACGTATAAGAGTCGGAGGAGGACGGTGATCAGGTGGTGCGAACGGCACCATTTTGTCAACGACGTGGTTGGCGAGGAACTCCACTTGGATCGCGGAGTCAGTTGCCGATGATCTCGAAGCGACCGTGGAGGCGTACCCAAACAAGATAATGTATCATCTCCTACTCCACCAGCAGCGCCGTGACGTTGAGGATTTGCGTGCTGCCCCCACTCCAAGATGCTCGCGGAGGAACTGCCTGTGCTACTTGTACATACATATGACCATCAGCGACCTGATTGCATTCGTCGCGCCGAGTGGGTGGTCTAGCACAAAAGGTTGTACGCACCACGCCTTGTATCCAATCAGCGCAATCGAGAAGACGTTCGAGAAGACGTTCGTCGTGGGGACAGCGCGATGGCCGCGGTCCGAAATAGGTCCTGTGTATCCATCATGCGTATCATAATACTGAGCCACTATGGGGGGTCGCACAGCGACGCACCTGTTCAAGGATCTCCAGTCAGAGGCAACAGGCGTGACACTTAAAAGGCGTCGGGGGGGAGGAGAGGGCCATTTGCAGGAGCGCGAGGGGTGTAAACGGAATCGGAGAACCGAAGGTTGGGCAAACAAGGCCAAAAGCTGTCCTCAGTGTTCTGCGGCTGCCAACGCCGGCCGCGAAGGTGTATATTGGTGTAGAGTGTGTCGAGCCATATAGCTGGTCGAATTCGTCTAACGAGATGCCACGGACTGCACTGGGCTCGCGCAGGAGGTGAGAGAGCAGGAAGAGCTGTTGTGGTCGGCTGTGCGAGTTGCCAAGTCCTTTGGACGCTTGTCTCCGGCAAAAGCCGACTCAGGGGTTGCGCTGTTCGTAATTACGGTGTCCCATCAGCTGAACCGTCTCTCTAGCGTTTCTTTCACTGATTCTCGTATTGTCTCCATATCTGACGGCCCCTTCCAAGAGAGAAAAAATGCTGAGGAAGAACAGGACTCCCAAGTTCTTGCCCGGGGTTTAAAGTTCACCGTAGTGAATGAACCGCTGACTGGACCGTCCTTCCCTTTCAGCCCGGACGTCGACTCCTCTCTCTCGCCCTCCTTTCCTTTTCAACTCTCATCTCTACTCTGCCTTTCTCATGGCACAGTACAAGCTAGGGTGCCACACTCAGCTAAACGAAATGGTGAATAATCCCACCGTACCAATGCTCGAACTTCTGGTCGTGCAATCCTGACAATATCGTGTTTGTATTATTAGCCTTCGGACACCCGAACCCTCCCACCTCCTTTCGCGACGCTCGTATCCGAGTACTGGAACCAGGTTGCTCCGAAGTCCTGTGTCGGGAGATTCGTCGACGGATGGCGGCACCAGAGGCAAAGAAGGAGATCGTAGAGGCCATGTCGCACGAAGAGCTCGAGTTCAAGATCCTCTGAAACCACTCACTCCCCATCAACCAGCTTCCCTTTGAGCTCCTCCTTCGTGTCTTCGCCTTTGCCAGTTACTACTTCACGATCAGGTCTATGTGGGGATACACGTGGCTCCTGGTGGCTTGCGGTTTTGGTCCCGCCCGTCCTCCCATTGGTACTGGTAACGACTCATTGAGTTAGAATGCACAGACGGGAAGCGCAGGCGAATGTTGCGGTGGATTTGGACCGACGGATGCGGAACAACCCCTGTCTAGTGGCGACAAGTTGGAACCCCCTCTCTTGCCTCCCTTTTTCTTCCTCTCTCTCTCTCTGGCGACGTCCACGTTTAACTTAGCAAACAGTTCGTTTCGACCCCCCGACTATTATGCCGCTTAAATCCAAACTGCTCAAGCCTAAGGTAAGTCGTCGCACCATTCAAACGTTCACAATTTGACCCTGCCGACTCTACTACTCCATATTCGCTGGTGCTTGCTGTGTCTTTCCCGCGATATCGTGATAGGCAAGCGGCTACCTTTCCTTCGAAAGGTCCTCCGTGCTCACAGCCTTCGCAGATGAGGTGTCTTGTGGACTCGGACTCGATCTCGGCGCCGATGGCCACCCTCACGACGTCAGAGTACTAGAGTCGGTCTCCTCCCGACGTCCTACGTCAGGAGATCTCCCAGCGGCTCGGGAGTCCGGGTGCCATGGAGGAGGTCGCCGATGCAATCTCCCGCGAGCGACTAGAATTCAAGATCCTCTGGAATCGCTCGCTCCCCATCAACCAGCTTCCCTATGAACTCCTCGTTCAGATCTTCATCCGTGTACACGGTTCGCACTACGGTGACTGCGGATACATGGTGGCCCGGAATACGTCCAACCTCCTGAAACTCATGGGGACGTGCCATGGCTGGCGGGAGGCCATAATCCAAACCCCGGCATTCTGGTTCGCCGTCAGCCTGCAATATTGGAACACAAACTGGACGGGGCTCTGCCTTGCTTGGTCTCTCGAAGCCTCTCTCGAGGTCTGGGCACGAGTCCCGGAATGGTGCCACCCCGGTCACCCGGAAGCCGTGTATCCCCTCATTCATCGTATCCGGAACCTCCACTTCGTGGTCGACACGCGGCTTAACGTCGATAATCCCGAATGTGACTGGCCGTTTCGGCTGATCTTTGGCCGCGAAGTCCCAGCGATGCCCGCCCTAGAGGAGCTGGAATTCGCCGTGAGGCGCGATACGGGGCCCTGGACGCCGAGCCGCTTCCCTATCGACGTTGACCTTACCCTGACACACTTCCCGTGCCTTCGAAGTCTCACTCTAACTGGAATGGTGTCACCACAAGATACTGCGCTGTACGTGGACCTTTGTACGCTGTCCCTCACGACGTGCTCCCACAAGCTCTCAATTGACCAATTTCTCGACACACTCGCCCTATGCACCTGACTCGAATCGCTGTCCCTGACGGAGACTCTCGAGCGCTTCTCTGACGACTGGAAGCAACGCGACCGCGCCCCTCACCGGCCATTGATATTCTTTCCGCGCCTCGACTCGTTCCAGATGCGGGAGCACGGGGCTGTCTCCACCTCCCAATTCCTAGAACACGTCCACATCCAGTCATTCGCGCGTATCCATATATCAGCCAACGTCGACGCCCGTTCCCCGGATGGCGCCTTCGCTCTCGCCGGTTGGCTTCCCCCCCGCCACGCCGTCACTCTCGAGCCCCTGGCCACGGTGACCGATATCAGGGTGTGCATGGCTTCCTGCCCCGGCTCCAAGTCAGTCTGGATCGACACAGAGCGCACCCCTGGGATGACCGTGAAGGCCAGCGTGAGCATGGACGTTCCGCTCACCATTATGGATGGTGTGTTCCTTGATCGAGCCTACGCACCGTCGGACTACGGGCAGGGCTCGGTGCGGGAGCTCGTCGAGTTTCTGGGACGCTCACCCTTGACGTCCCTGACCATCGCCGGTGTCTACCCCGATGCGGTCGCGAGCTGGGCGGAAGTCTTCCGGACTTTCCCTCTCTTGGAGCGGCTCTCCGTCGACAGCCCCTGGGGACCTGACCATGCGCTCGGGCTCGAGAACGTGTTCCTTGGGCTGCATGCCGCATCGACGACGAGGAGGGACCCCGGCTTACCGGAGGCCCTCGGCCTGGCCTGCCTAAACCTGAAGGATATTATCGTTTACGGCTTTGGAAGCACGTCAGTGTACGAGGCGATACGCACCTGCGTCGCATACCGCCGGGGCAGGGGAGTCGTTCTGGAGCGACTCAACCTGGGTCTCTGCAGAATGGACCTGTCCCCTGTTGTGTGTCGCGCGTGTGCTATCAAGGATATCATGGGCTGCACGAAGCGACTGGAACTTGGGGTGATCAACGCGGACGGTTGTGAGGAGCTTACAGTCCTGGAAGCGGCAGAATTTGATCCAGTCTGCCAATTGGGTGAGTGCTTAGTGCGATCGGAGCGGTCGTTAAGACGGACTCGCTGCAGGGGACGCACAAGTCGCTGCGTTGTCCAACAGTGGACTTGTCGCGGCGACCTGCACGCACCATGCAGCAGCTTCAGAAGGTCCGAGAGGGGGGAGTATAAGCAAAGAGTCCTCCAAGAGCGTTCTGCGACGACTTGGGGGTGTTTTCGGCAGGCACGTCAAGCTCAATCGGAAGGCCAAGGAGATGTAGGTCACCGTCCAAAAATTGCGTACAGATAATATCGGCCATACGTTGTCCTACAATACGTGACTATAGCCACCTGCACATCTCGAAATCGTGAGCGTTCATCGCTGGTTTTGCATCCATAGTGAACTGAGCGTATTTTGATTAATCGGCAGTTACTCAACGCAGGATTGTGTGCTGTAGGTGGCAATGCAGTTCATAATGTCATAGTCCAATAATCGCGTTTGGCTACACTTCGCTTAGATAAGCGTGACAAAAGCCCGCTTAGCTTTCTCCTCAGGGCACTTTTCTCTAATCGGCTTCCTATTTTTGTAGGTAGAAGAATTCCCTATCGATAATAGGTTCGATTTGGGAAAGGATGAGATACGAGAGACTTGATAGCTTAGCGTCCTCGAGGCGTGACGGCGGAGGACGGCGGGGGTCACACCGCGTCACGCGCTAAACGAAGTGGACGGCGAGCGAAAACGGCAAGCACGTGCGCGGGGAGCCCGAAGGAGAAGGTAGAAGGAAGGCAGAAAGAGGAAGGACGGGACGGCGGCACGTACCATGATTGAAGGCCGACGACGGGGACATGGGTCCCGATCCGTGCCCGAGGACAGTACCGCGCCTCGCGCCCTGCGCATGGGGGGTTGATGTTGGTGTCGGCGACGGTGCCCTGCGGAGAAGCGGCGAGCAGTGACCCGCGGTCCATGGGTGAAGGGGAACGGCGGAGGTCAGACGCCATTCAGGAGGAGGGGGAGGTTAGGAGATGCCAGGGGAGCGCTGGGGATGTTCTTCTCTCCGTCGCCGCCTGCCCTTCGCCCTTGTCCCCGCCCTCGACTCTCACGCGTTCACTCTCCTTCAAGGTGGACACCTCGGTCGCGGAGCGCGAGGTACGTCGTCCGAGCCGTCGCCGTCGTAGGCCATCGCACTGGCGCGTGGTTTGCCCAGGGGGTATATGGGCACAGGAGGCGTGGGTGTCGGCCGCACGTGAGTGTTCTCCCCCGAGCATCCAGCGCGTCGTGCTGCCAAAAGTTGTAGGTTAATGCCGAACGGCGTGATGGAGAAGGTCGGAATGGCGCCTGAAGTGGATCGGAACTAATCGACTATAGAGGACCGCGTGAGCAATCAGAATACACAACCATGAAGCGACGCACTCGCATTTCTCTTATGTGACGTAGTCGCGGCGCGCGGCGGCGAAAACGACACAGCGCTCGATGGGTGGAACGCATGTGGGGAGTCTGCGAGGACATAGTAGTTCGCGCCCTTGTGGTCGAGCGCGGAGCTGCCGCCGCTGACGTCCAGGCTCGGCATCGAGTAACCCCCACGCGACAAGCGACGTGTCGACGAGCTTCCGCATGATCTCCTCCTGCAGGCGGTAGAACGCCTGCCGGCCCTCCCCATACAGCGTCGCCAAATCATCTTGACGACCCTACTGGTGCGTACGCCGGGGGCATCGGTCTCCCAGGTGTGCTGGGGGAGGCGATGGTAACTGAGCGAGAGGCATTAGCGAACAGGATGCGTTCGTTTCCTCGTTCTTTGAAGCTAGTGGAAGAACGTTAGTTAGTAACACTATAGCGCGTATATGCATACACTGACAATGTCGCGAGGGGGTACCGCAGGGGGCGCGGGTCGCATCATGTCGCCAACGGCGTGGCAGAGCGTGGTGGGCGAAAAACTCCACTTGAATCGTGGAGTTAGTTGCTGGTCATCTCGGAGTGCGACCGCGGAGCTTACCCAAACAAGGTAATATATCATCCCCGACTCCACTAGCTGGGCCATGATTTGCGTGCTCCTCCCACTGGCTCCAAGATGTTCGTGGAGGAACTGCCTGTACATACATATAACCATCAGCGACTTGATTGCATTCGTCACGCGGAAGGGATGGTGTCGCACAGAAGGTTGTACGCACCACGTCTTGTATCCAAACCACGCGGTAGAGAAGACTTTCGCCGTGGGGACAGTGCGGTAGCCGCGGTCCGAAATGGGACCTATGTCCATCATGCGCATCGTAACGCTGAGCCACTACGGGAAACCTCACAGCGACGCACCTGTTAGAGCATCTGTAGTCAAAGGTAATAAGCATTACACCCACAAGGCGTCGGGGGAGGAGAGACGGCCACTTTGCGGGAGCGCGAGGGGTGCATACGGAGGTGACCGAAGAATCGAAGGTTGACTAGACAAGGCCAAAAGCCGTCTTCAGTGTTCTGCCAACGCCGGCCTCGAAGGTGTATATTGGCGTATAATGTGTCGAAACCATGTCGCCGATCGAATTCGTCTGAGGACAAGTCCTGAACTGAACTGGGCGAGCGCGGCAGATGAGAGACCAGGACGAGCCTGGGACGATCGCGAGCTGTTGTGGTCGGCTGTGCTTCCACCGCAAAGCCCGGCAAAAGCCGACTCTGACCTCCCACAAGTACTGGCGCCGGGCTAGCCCTCAGGCTGAGCCAAGGCTGAGCTCAACCCTCTGGCTTCAGGACTAGAACTCGTCTTTGTCTCAGTGCGTCATACCTCTCCATCGTGGAACCTCTGCTAATAATCCATTTCCGCTAGTAAACTGGAACTTTTGAAAGCCGGTTCCGAATCAAGCCGACGGATAAAACGAGAGCCGAGACCACTGGCACTGGCAGAAACTGCCCATGCACTGGCAGTCTTGTTACGCAAGGTAAAATTGCTCTTATATTGCTTAAAATTTGCTGCCAGTCTCATGATGCTGCCATTTTAGCACATAATTTCAAGTTATGTGACGGACGGCTTGCTCAATGGGAAGAGGAACCCCGACGCAGTCCGAACAGACCGTACCGGCGTCACTCAACTCCAGCAGCATTAAGGGCCCATCTCACACCCCTGACTGTCCTCCCCTCAGTATAGTTACCGAGTACTCCTCCTGACCTCCTCTCTATCCCCCCGTGTTCTGGTACACGTACTCGTTAGCGCGATGAAGCTCAAGCTCAGAACAGTAAGCGATTAAACTGTCAAGCAGTCAATTATGGTGCTGACCGCTGTGTGGGCCTATGCTCACACGTTTAGCAGACGGACACACAGTCCACCCCTGCGCATGCGTCCCTGCCCGTGTCTACACTCACGACATCGGAGTATTGGCGCCAGTCTACTCCCTACGACCTTCGTCACGAGATAGCTCGCCGGATCGTGGAACCGCGTACGAAGGAGGCGATTGTCAAAGCGCTCTCCTCCGAACGACTCCAGTTCAGGATACTCTGGAACCACTCGCTCGTCATTAACCAGCTTCCCAACGAGCTGCTTATTCAGGTCTTCAGACTCCACATGGTCCACCTAGCCACATGGGCCGGTTTTATGTCTGTACGGAGGCTGATAGAAAAACCGAGGCCGGAATTCTGGAGACTCATGATGGTCTGTCGACACTGGCGCGAGGTCATCGTCAGCACTCCGGTGTTCTGGCGCATGGTCAACCTCACAGGCACCACCGAATGGACCGAGCTTTGCCTTGCTCGTTCCGTCACAGCTCCTGTCGACCTCTTGGCGAAAATACCATATTGGCAGCAGCAGCATCGCATAGCGCACTTCAAGGATGCGTACCCCCACTTCAGGGATGTGTATCCGCGCGTCCGTGATCGCATCCGCAACCTCTACTTCATACTCCACAACGAAAGATATCAGGGCGATGGCATGGACCCGGACGTGCTCGCGGCACTTCCGCTTCTCTTTGGCACCGGAATACGCGGACTAGAAACGCTCGACTTCGACATCACACATGCTATGCGTCGGCCGTACCACCTGCCGATCGATGTCGAGCTTACCCGCAAGCGCTTCCCCCGCCTTCGCCGTCTCGCGCTGACCGGAATAGTGGCGCCTCAAGATGCCCCCTTCTACCAGCAACTGCGAGCCCTCTCGCTTACAACGTGCACCATAAATCTCTCCTGCGACCGCTTCCTCGACGTGCTCGCGTCCTGCACTGCGCTCGAATGCTTGTATCTGGAGAACACTCTCCACCACCTCTCGGGCGACTGGGCGAAACGGGACCCGGTCCCATGGCGGCCGCTCATATCCCTGCCGCACCTCAACAGGTTCAGCTTGAAAGGACATGGGGCTGTCCGCACCTCCCGCTTCCTCGCACAGTTCTACATCCGTCCGTCCGTCCGCCTTGCGATATGTGCCGACGCCGAGGACGCGGACGTGCTGGCACCCCCCTCCGACTCGGGCGGTGCCTGCTCCGTGGCCGCCATGCTTCCCCCGAGCCATGCGATCACGCTCGAACCGCTGGCCATGGCCAAGGAGATCCACATGTACATGGCTTTCGGTAACACCGTCGAAATCACCGCCGCCCCGCCTGTCGCACTGGGCCTGGTCATGAGACTCTCTCCTCCAAATCTCACTGGTCGCAGTCTTCGAGCTGTGCCGCCGCGGTGGGGGTCGGTGGCGGACCTCACCCGGTTTCTAGGGCGCGGACCGCTGACGTCCCTTGAGATCGACGAGGTTCTCCCTGATTCGGTGGCCGCGTGGGCGGGCGTCTTCCGGACGTTCGTCCTCCTGGAGCGGCTATCCCTCAAGGGGTTTGGAGTCCAAACTGACGTCGGAATGAAGAACGCGTTTCTCGGGCTCCGTGCCGCGTCTGCAGGCGACGCCGACAGTCCGGTTGCCTGCCCCAGCCTAACGCATGTCTGCGTTGTCTGCATGGGGTGCACAGCCGTGTACGAGGCAGTACACGCTTGCATCCGACACCGCGGAGACAGGGGGGCTATTCTGGTGGACCTCAACCTCGATCTCTGGTGGAATTGGTCCCCACATCGCACTCGTCTTGGGGATCTCGTAGACTGTACGAAGCAGTTGCGCGCGTGTGGGTTGAGCGTAGGTGAGATTGGCGACTCGAACCCTGGAGTGGCAGAAACAGACCCGGAGTTAGGCGTCCACCAAGGTGAGTGAATAACCAACATGCGAATAGCCGCTTTCGAGTAATTACTCACTGACATGGTCTGTTCGTGCGCTGTAGGTGGCGCAGGTGTTGTTCACAAGCACTGAGATAACGACTTCGAAAAGCGACCCTCCACGCGCCTGCCTTCGATTGTATAATGGCCATATCATCCCCACACGTTCGGCGCACGCCAAGTTCAAAATCCGTAGCAATTCCTCTCTGGGTTCTGCAGTGAACAGATCCTGTCTTCGTCTGCGCTCGGCATGCCGGTATTCCCGCCATCTCCGCTTCTTGCCTACCACCGCCACATTCCTGCAGTCCCGCCTGCTCCTCCACGTCAGAAAAGGCTCCAATTCAAGTCGATCTCACTCACAAACTTATCATTCGTCTCGCTGAGGTAGTACGGTTGGTATCACTTGAGGTCGCCGGCCTCTCGTGCACTGCATTGCGCTTATTGCTCCCCATGTATGAATATTCTAGGTATACGCTGTCAACAAACTGTCCCGCATCTGTCTATCATGCTCGTGCGTAATCTGTTGGTTGCCCTTCCGGCCTATCGCTGGACCACGGGATTCGTCCAAGAACACATCACAAGGATACCGCGCGTCACCAGCCTTTCCGGACCAACGAAACCCCACGATATGGACAGGTGTGTGTTGATTCGCATCCCGCGGGACTAGAATGTTCGCTCGGGAAAGATCTCCGTGAACCAAGGGACCCTCCACGCCCTTCGTACGGAGGAGGTTGAGGGCCCTGTCTACCTCCTTTATGACACTGCCGGGGAGGCCGCCACCGAAGTACTTATCATATGACGTGGTCATATCCGGATGGAACGCCATGACGACCATAGTAAGCCCTCCCACGAGACCCTCTGTGTGAAGGAGCTGAGGGGCTAGTTGGTTCTTGGCGAGTCTCTTGTGAGCGTCGCCACCGTAGCCGTCACTGAACTTGACGACCACGTCCCGGTCTCCAAAGGTCGCCCGGAATAGCGATTGCGACGGATCCCGGCTGAGCTTATCGACGAACTTCAGTTTGTTGATCCGCGAAGTCGAGGGATCGACTGGCGTTGGGTTGGGGAGGTAGGGAGGGGGATACGTGCTGGTGGGTGTGGAGTGGAGTCCCATGTAGAACGTCTGGAGGCGCTCTATCGCGTTCCGCACGGCAGGGACAATCCTGGCGAAGTTGAATATATTGGTACGCCGTTGTGCGCGAGTGGCGCCACCGAATGGGAACCAATGTTGGCCGATCGGTGTGGCGGTGAATGCGTCAGCCAGGATGGCATACGCGATGTACATACCAGTACCCGAGAGGCCGAACAGGATGGTCGGACAGGGGGTCCTTTCACTGATGAAGGCGAACTGAAAAACCGTCATTGGGTATATGAAGAGGGCATCGTCTGAAATAGGACGTACGATCGGATGTACCATGAACTTCATATGCGTCGCCGCGACTTGGAAAACCCCGGCCCCAGCCATCCCCAGTTCGTTTTTGAACTCCAAGATGACGCGACAGGCACGAACACCTTCCCGTATGATGGTGAACACCACGCCGTCGGCGCGTGCACCATGGAGAGCGCCCCGTCGGCGCTTTCCACCGGGCGGAGCTGATCGATACTCCTCGCCATGCTCTCCAAAGAAGACTTCGAACTCTGGGACGAAGTCGACGTCGAAAAGCTTCTTGAGGATAGGACATATGGCGACGGAGCGAGCGAGCTCGTTCTTGTAGGTCGCGCTAGACAAGGAGAACAGTTGGGTAACCGTGTCCAGTGTGTCGCCGTCAGCATTGGAGGGAGGCTCGTTCAGCGCTTGGGAGAGGTACGCCATGGGGGGAGAAAATATGGATGGATCTGGAGCCGTGACGTCCAATGGACGGCCAATACCGACGTAGTGACGGCTGATCGCCGTGCGAAGGTCCTTCGACAGGCCCGAGGAGGCTGATGCTTCTCTGGCGCGGGCGATATTATGTTCCCTCTCTGGTTGTGCAGTATAAGTTGGAGTCGGACAAACGCGTAACGAATGAGGTGCCTACCGCGCTGTGCAAGGTTGACTCCAGGGGGAATCAAGGGAACAATATTATCCACTATGCGGATTGGATCCTTAGTACTAGCTAGCTTCGCAAAGAAGGATCACGTACCGTAGACAGCTGCTATGTCTACGACATTGGATTGGTATTGGATTTGCGAGGTCGCCGTGAGCAAGGAAGCATCTCCGCGGCATAGGCGCTCGGTAAACCGTTCAGGTTGGGAAACCCCGTCCTCGGCCGTAACCTAGTAGACAGAAGGTAAGAACCGGTAGAAGGTTCAAGTAGACAGCGACGTACCTGGAATATGCGCAGTTCCGAATAAACAGGAAACCTACCCGGAAACTCGCTGCTCGCGAATTGCACAATTTCCCTCTGGATCGATGCCAAGTTGAGCTCTTCTTGGAGAAGTTGAAATTGCTGATACGGTTCGTCATGAACAATTTCGTGAGGCCCGAAGATGTGGGTCGCGTGTGCAAGGAAGAACCGGATAGTCACCGGATCGTCAACGGGACTGCATGGGCAGCATATCCCGCGCGCAAGCTGCACAAGGGAACGTAATTTCTCCCACATCCACATGAGGAGATTCGAGCACAGGGGAAGAGGGTGGTGTCGTCGCGGCTGCTGTAAACAACTGCAAGAGTACCACCGACGTTCTCTTGACTTTGGCGGCTTACACGACTAGAACGGTCTGTTCGATCTTGGTCCAACGTGTCGCAATTTCAACCACGGTCTGTTATTAGGCTACATTTGAACGCTCCGAACCCATCCTTTCCCGAGGCATTGCTCAGGAAGTACGATGGCCACTATCGCCATTTGTTCCTAGATCCAGAGCCCTGAACGTTCCGTACCAGCTGTGCCAATTTGCTGCCATTAGTGTCGAAGACGGCATTGAGAGGTTATATCATACTTCTCTCCCATCCAGGAGGAAAAAAGAAGTTCCACCAACCGAGACCAATAGGTGCCTAGATAATACCATTGAGCATCACCGCAGTCGAAGTGTCATATGGATTCACCTGAATTAATAGTAGACATATCGTTGGGCAGCGCGATCTTGCCTTGGTTGACTACGTCCTGCAATTCTAGCTGCAGCTTGACAGCTGTACAGCTTATACCCATCGGCAAACAGGGACAGGTTAAGTCGCGAGCTCAAACTTCCGTAACGGCCAGGTCGGAAGATGATACATTGAATTATGACTTCACGTACGACAACAAGACGAGGAGGAAAGCACAATGATACACGAGGAGGGTTGAGGGCGGACACAAGAGGAAACGAAACTGCGGTTGAGACCTTTTTCGTTACGCCGACCCCCCGACCTCTGCAGATCCCATGA